>JAMQGT020012731.1:0-79101 GCA_024447675.2 Pterophyllum scalare | reverse complement strand
ATCCTCACGCTGTAGTTCAGAAATCCACCTCGACTCAGTACAGAGTCTAAAAGATAGAAAATCCAACAGCGGTTCAATATCCAACTTCAACTTCAGGCAGGGAGAATACTCCTCAGAACTGTTCCAGCCGAATTAGTATCCACAGAAGGTTTGGCGCCGTCCTCTCTGTAGTCCAGCTCTCGTCCGAGTCAGGAAACTCCTGAAATTCTCGTCTGATGCTTCTGTACATCATCTTTAATAGCATAAATCTAAGACACATCCTAGTTTTCCTACATCATCCTGACAGGCTATCACCCCACTGCCTTTGTCTATTTGGGGTGTTAAACTTAACCATTACTTCATTTCTTATTAACATATGGGTCATTTTGTTCCTTCCAGTCTGGGACATGTCTCAACATGTTAATAACTTTACTCTTGCTCATCTCTAGGCAACAGTTTATAGTTTCTCATTTTCACCCTCAGCTCAGTGATTTCACACTTTCCTCAATACATTGCTTCATCTATCCTGTTTGTGTTACAGTTACACTCATTATTCGATTCTACATCATATAAATCATTCTCTAACAATTCTATAAAACCAATTGCTGCACCTTTAATAAAATACCAAAGCACACAAGCAAAAAGAGGACAGAGCAAATAACCACCAACATCAAACAGCACCTGAAAGACAAGTATAAAACAGAAAACAAGCATATACTCTTGTTCTGCTGTCTGTGTGTGGGTGTCTGTGTGTGTATGTTTGTCATGAAATGTACTTGGTAAGGAGGGTGAGAAGCTACAACAGCGCCCCCCAGAGCCAGAGATAGCCAGAGACAGACCCAGGAGCCCCAGGCCGCCCACAGCCCTCCACGGGCACCGAAGACCGAGACCACACATCTCAATGACAACCGTATGCCCAACCCAAGAGGAGGAGGAGGGCGACCCCAGCAGGGTGCCCCACGGCCAAAAGGCAAGAGGCCCCCAGAACCAGCAATAACGGGCACAGCTAGCGGGCCGGCCACCCCCGCAGGAGCCAGGGGAGGGCCCCAAGACCCCAGGCGACACCAAACAGAGCCCCCCATCATGCTCAGCAGGAGCCAGCCCCCACCCAAACCCCAACCCCCAAGGGAGCAGACCAACAGCCCTGCCAAAAAACCCAACCCTGCGCCCTGGAATCACAGAGTGCCCCCCCTCCTGGGTGGGCAGCAACGACCAGTGGGGAGCAAACATGTCCCACAGGGGGTGAGGCACAGTAAACCCCAGACCCAGGACCAGCAATACACACACACACACACACCACGGAAAACACACTTCCACTCATCAATCAACCCATTGGCTCCAGAGCGCAGCCGGCCCTATCCCTGACACATTAGCCGACCCCCCACCCAGGTTGGGTGTAGGGAAACAAGGGAATCAAAAGACCTGCCTGCTCCCCTCCCCACTCATCTGGAAGTTGAAATGTTGGGTGCATGTGTGAGAATGTGTGAGTGTGTGAAGTGTAAAAAGTGAGTATGCCTGTATGAAAACTAGAGTGCTATTAAAATTGAGGGGACAGTGTAAATTCTAAACTGAGGGCCAGACAGCAGTGAAATAGCGAGTGGGGCCACTTCAATAGGCATAGGTCCAGAAGTAGAAGACTACCCCAGATGCTTTTATTGTAATGTCTTTGCTTATATTGGTAAACAGAGTGCAGTCAGCATGATTTATAAAGGGCTTATATATAAAATGCAAAGTAATCTGTTTTCCAACAATCTTTAGGAGTCTGTGTTATTGTACCTACATTATAACCAGTGCATTCTGCAGCCTTCTGAGCCAGATTTCTGTTTAAAAGACATTTTTAATGTCAGTGACAGTTTACACCTTGATAAAAAACAAATATATAAAAGTCACTTTGCCAAAAACTGAGTGCAGCTTCTAACTTGTGATAGAAATGCTGTTTCTCACTCACAATGACCTGATATCATTCATGAGAGAGATGTTTGACACGTGTTTCACAGATTGTAGGTCAACAAGTCATTTAGAGCCGTTTAAATACAGACGATCACTTTTTGGCAAACACCGAAAATCGCTTTTGTGCAGACGATCACTTTTTGGCACAATACCAGCAGCTGTTGAATGTAACTAATAAAGTAACTTGTAATCTAACTTAGTTACTTCTAAAATTCAGGGAATCGAGTAAAGTAACTAAGTTACTTTTTAAAGGCAATATCATTAATCAGATTACTTTTTCAATGACATTACTTGATCCTGAGCCTGAAGGATCAATAACCGTGGCGATATCCACCATCACAGTACAGAAAACCCAGAGCATTACCTGGATCAGATAAAATCCTGTTTTGTAGTACAGGCCTCTGATAAACAGGCTACACAGAAAAGAGGTTTGATTATCATATAACTGCACCAGAGCCACGTTTGCATTATTCCATACAACATGCATGCACAAGTTTGAAGTGTGGGTTTGATTCCTGATTTGAGCTCTGATTGGCTCAATGTTAGAAGATAAGGCCTCGTGTCAGCTCATCCCAAACAAAGGTCGAGAGGTGCTCTGCATGTTAAATTCTTCCATACGGGCAAAGCATTTTCCATGCATGAATGTCCCTTCAGTGAGAATAACTGTCAGAAGCTGCATGTTGAAGCTTCGTCTGATTCCACGCTGTCGGGTCTTTGTTAAATTGGGATTCATGCTGGTGCTGGATTTTCCATCATGTGACCAACCCTGTGTGTGTGTGTGTGTGTGTGTGTGTGTGTATCTCATGGCTACCAGCAGAGTTATTGATGCTGGTGACCTTCAGGCCCTGAAATGATGGCCGTCTACTCAATAATGGATGGGACTGCTCTTATGGGGAAAAGTGTGTGTATGTGTGCGCGTGTGTGTGTGTGTGAAATACAATGACAGATTTATTGTTGGATGTGAGCAGTGTGTGATATGTATGTGAATCATGGTGTGTTTACCTGACCCGTGTATTTTGCAGTGTGAGTGAAGGCGTGCAGAGCGAGTTCAGGACTAACAAGCAGGCTACATATTTTCCTTTCCACAGGAGGTGGGACCTGAAGAGGTGGGAAGATGCATGAGAGGGGATGAAGATGTGAAGGCATGGATGCAGAGGAAATAAGGAGGAGAGGAAAGGGTAACAAGGGAGTGTGAGCAGCAGGTAGAGCGGATAAAAATCTCAACAGCAGGTTGGAGGATCGGATGCTGAGGTCATCTGTGGCAAAAACAGAATGTGCCTTTTAAAAATCTAACTCTATAATAATAAACCAAACTAGCAGTCTTTTATTGTTGGCCACACAGAGCTGGCATGGAAAACTGGGAAAACCCTGAATCCAAGTCACTGTACTGACGTTTCAAAGCACTTTCCCTTTGTATTCAGGACCAGCATCTTAATGATTATACGCTGGCATTTGGCCATTACCATCATGTTTTTGGAACTACAAGTTAAAACTGGAGCTCTACCTTCTGTTAGTCCAATGAAACCTCAGCAGCCATATTATTGGTCAGCTTTAAAAATGCTCTAACAGAACAACAGCACAAACACAAGGTCCCGTTCACAGACTCCAGTTAGCTGGGGAGCAGGTGAGGTGGTTTCTGTACTGGGTCTGGATTCCTCATGCATGTTTCTGTGGCGTTACCATATTCCTGTCAAATCAAACCGGCAGGCCCCTAAATGCTGGAAGGACTACACCCCCAGCCGGTACATAAATGCTTTCTGGACTCCCCAGGAGGAGGAAATGCTACAGGGAAAAACCTTTTTGGTTTTCATCCCTCATTATACTGTCAAGGATTTGTAAAAGTCACCAGAGTCCTTTGTAATCATACTGCACACTGTATAGTTTGGGATTATTGGACATGGCAAAAGACAGGCTTCTCTTTCTGCTCCTTTCTGTGCTTCCAGAACTCGAGATCCTCAATTTTATGCATCAGATAAAATGTTTGCTGTTTCCTGTGACTGTCAGTCTGAACTGGGTGGAGGAGAAGCAGAAAGATAAAAGCAGGTGATGGAGAACTGAGGTGATGAGAAATAGCAGGAAGAGGATGAAGTGGAAAAGCAGAGCTTCTATGTATGTATTAGTCACCTGACATCTAACAGTGAGGTCGTGCTTTACTGTGTGACTCACTGCTCCACAGACACAAAAGAGAGGGGTAGGAGCAGCAGCATCGACATGTTGCAGAGTCTCTACAGTTCAAACTCCAGAGAGATGAAGAGACAGATGAAATATTTAGTGTCATGAAGTTCAGCTATAATGGAAAGAAGCTCAGAGATGAGGATGGAGAGACAAACAGAGGGAGAGAAGCTCAAACATGCTGCATTGCTGTCAGGCTCACACAGTCAGAACTCTATGAAAGATCTAAAGTAAAGGATGAATACAGTGCCTGATATCTTTGATTCTGCCCAATCAGGTGTCTGAATGATCAGGGCAGGTGATGCTACCTGGAGGGTGTGGATGGAGCAGGAAGATACACTCTCATCCTCTCCTCCACTCCCACTGCTCCGATGTTTCAGACAGCTCTTAGTTCACCTTCACAGTTCTTATTTTCAGCCTGGTTTGAACCTCTAGATATTAAAGTTGTTTCTGATTTAAAATAGGTACACTGTAAAAAAAAAAAAAAAAAAGAAGGGTAGTTTTACAGGAAAACTCTGGCAGCTGTGGTTACCAGAGTTTTCCTGTGAAAATTACAGATGTTATGTAACTAACTCTAGTAAAAAATCATGTTAATTAATTTACAGAGATTGAAGTCACTGCTGAATTACATTAATGATCTGTTAAGTCAACAAAAATTATATGTTAATTTTGCATACTACTGCATGTCAGCAACAACACCTGAGATTATTATAGACTCAGAGTTAACTTCAATAGTTACTTCCTCCAAACCATCAACATGTTTATTAGATCCCATTCCTACTAGACTGTTCAAAGAAGTCTTTCCAATTATTGATGCTTCAATCTTAAATATGATCAATCTGTCTTTATTAGGTGGCTATGTACCACAGGCCTTCAAGGTGGCTGTAATTAAACCACTACTTAAAACGCCATCACTGACCCAGCTGTCTTAGCTAATTATAGGCCAATCTCCAACCTTCCTTTTCTCTCCAAAATCCTTGAAAGAGTAGTTGTAAAACAGCTAACTGATCATCTGCAGAGGAACAGTTTATTTGAAGAGTTTCAGTCAGGTTTCAGAATTCATCACAGTACAGAAACAGCATTAGTGAAGGTTACAAATGATCTTCTTACAGCCTCTGACAGTGGACTCATCTCTGTGCTTGTCCTGTTGGACCTCAGTGCAGCTTTGATACTGTTGATCATAACATTTTATTACAGAGATTAGAGCATGCCATAGGTATTAAAGGTACTGCACTGCAGTGGTTTGAATCATATTTATCTAATAGACTCCAATTTGTTCATGTAAATGGGGAGTCGTCTTCACACAGTAGGGTTAATTATGGAGTTCCACAGGTTCAACATGCAACACCAATGCACAGTGGCTAGGCCACAGCAACCTCCTTGAACAGGCCCCAGTAACCATCACAGTGGCAGACATCCAAGAAAGAGTCTCACACATGAAGAGCTGGACAGCTCCAGGCCCTGACATGATTCACACCTACTGGCTAAAGAAGCTGACTTAAGTCCATGAGCACCTGGCAGCACAAATGAATCAGCTGCTAGAGGCTGAGACACACCCAGAATGGCTGACTGAGGGCAAGACCCTTCTGATCCCCAAGGACCCCCATAAGGAACCGGTCCCATCTAACTACCGGCCAATAACCTCCCTCAGTACAACATGGAAACTCCTGTCAGGCATCATAGCAACAAAGATGAGCAGGCACGTGGCTCAATACATGAGCGGGGCGCAGGAAGGAATTGGGAGATATACCAGGGGAGCAAAACACCAGCTACTGGTAGATAGAACAGTCACTGGAGACTGTAAGACCAGACTGACCAACCTGTGCACCACCTGGACTGATTACAAGAAAGCTCACACACATTCTCACAGTGCTTTTAATACTAAACTCTACCCACACACACAGACACCACTGAATTGTCTGCTGCAACTGTGTCACTTTCCATCTATATTGTGTGTTTAATCTCTTCACATTTTAATAATATAGTTAGATTTGCAGCCCTGCTGCTGGTAGACTTTTCAATAACTGTGATTGGTCAGATGCTGCCAGCCCCTCAGGTTGAACCTTGGGTTAACTTAGTGAGTTAATAATCAGCTTCATGTGACCGTTGAGCCTCATCGCTGATGTTAGGGTAAGCAAATCCAGATAACGGGAAGATATCCTGGCTATGCTTAACTCACACTGGCGTACAGTCCTCAGGTGCGCTCTGTGCACCTGTATGAACAGTTTGTCTATGAGTGTGGCTGTTAGCACATTAGCAGCTGGGTGGCTGCAGAGACATGACTGGGGATGGGAGGGTCACAGAGGTCAGTGCTGACTCAGTCACACACACTGTACACAGATACTGCACTGACACATTCGCTGACCATAACACAAAGATATAACTCATAGTTCAGAGTACTCTCACCCATTTTCAGTAAGTGAAGAATATAAAACCAGCTGATTATTCTCCTCACGCATCGTGAATGTGCTGGGCTTCTGTTCAGGCAGTAGTAGTGTGCTGCAGATACACTTTGGTGTGTATTTACTCTGTATCGTGTGCCTGCAGAGACTGGATCTGCAGACATTTGTGTTGGTTTTCTGCAGCATGCTGTGTCTGTGCAATAAAGGCACCGCATGACAGTCTATGCATGCAAAACAGAATGTAGTGAATCCATGTCAAGGCTATTTGGATTTATGAAATAACTGCACTGTTCATCTGTGAGTGTGTTTGTGTCCCAGTCTTTGTCAGGGCCAATGTGGAGTCCACACTTCAGGCCATGAGAGTGACAAGATCTCTTTATGTGGAGGTTCTTGCCTCCAAATGCAGAAGATGTGCTGATGATGAGCTGCAAACCTGATCCAGCGCGAGCTAATGTTTGATGTCATTCTTTGACTTTATGACTTCATGATCCAGATGCAGGGTCATACACACCTCCTCCTAGCTTCCACACAGACCAATCCTCGTGGATTTTCTGGAAAACTTTATGGGAGACCCTTCAGAACTGAGGAGAAACCCCTATTCCAAGGCAGAAACAAAGTCCATAATAGGATAACATTGATTAACAAAACAGGAAAACTGAGGGTTTAAATACACACACAGTAATTATGGAGACAGCAGGTGAGGAACAGGTGAACCAAATAAGACTAATGACACAATGGAAGCAAAACAAAGCACACAGAACAAGGGACTGTCAAAATAAAACAGGAAGTGACCAAACATGATGAAAACGCAGACTTGACACAACATGGGGAAACAGGTACAGAGGGATACAAACACACACTCAGACAAGACAGAAGGGGACACTGGGCCAGCATGGAAAACTGAAACTCCCGATAATAACAAGAACAGTGCTTAACTAAGGATAGCATAAGAGCTCAAAATAGGATTTCAAAATAGGATGATCTAAATGGAGACGTACAAAGGTGATCTAATCTAACACCAAAACTCGACAGTCCAAAAACACAAAACGCTGGGTCAGCTCCAGGATCACGATAAAAAAATACCTGAATGGTCGTACAGTTCAGTCCCACCCGGGTCAGTGAGGGAGCACGATGGGATCACTGGGATTTTGGACTTTCCAGCAAGGAGACACTGCTGGACCCAGATGTAACAGCTGCTCCGCTACACAAGTTCCTATTGGTCTTTATCACACAACATACATGAGACACACCTGTCACTAATTAGATACATGAGGAGTTACTTATTCCTCCTCATCCTCCTCACACCAGCAGAACCGCCCACACGGCTGACCAACGCCCACCCGCCTTTGAGCTGACGTCCTGCCGCTCGCCTGCCCGCTCATCTCCTCGCTCGTCAGTCACGGCTGTCGGGCCGGAGGCTGCGCACACTTCAGCTTTCAGTCACCACGCCCTTTGACCCTGAACGTGTCACCCATCATCAACTCTGCAGTCTTTTTGTCAACAAGCAACACAACAGGACACAAGCTTTCACACGTCTTTCCTCTGCTGTCATTTTGTTTCCTCTCCTCAGTCATGACCTTTTCAGCATTTCCCTCTCCTTCAGCGTGCTGATCTTCCTTTACTCACAGTGCTGCAGTCACTTAATCATCTTCTTACTCATGTGATATTTAGGTGTAAACTTCTTTTGATATTCTGCATTTCATCTCTCTCTGTTCAGTGTTGTATGTAAAGTCTGAAGGATCAGAGTATGATCCAGTTTGTTGGGTGTCAGCTTTCTTCGCATTTGGATTAGACCCGTGGATCTCACACTGTGAGGGCGTGTACACACAGGTGAAAGATGTGAGGACAAACAAAAGTCAATGAATTGGCTCTGATGGGAAAATAAAGAGTTTTCTGATGCTTGGATGGGGACCTTTCAGTTAGTGGGCTGGTACTTATACAGCACTTTCATCCATACCTAAGGGCTATCATTCTCACACACACACACACACACACACACACACACACACGCCTTCAGGGGTAACTTGAGGTTCAGTATGTAGCCCAAGGATACTTCAACATGTGGACTGGAGGAGTTAGGGATCAATCCGCCAACCTTGGTAGATGACCACTGCACTGAAAAGCACAGTTCACACTTTTACTGGGAAACACTCACAGGAGATGCTTAGCATCAAATATGTGCCTACAAAACATCACAGACCAGGTGAGTTTTAAATCTGCAACAGTAGAAAAAGAAGCTGCAGTTACAGTCAGTTGTGTTAAAAAAAAATACAAAACTGCACAGTGCAAACACATTAAAGGAGACATATCCTGCAAAATCCACTTTTTTACTTTTTTAGCCCTTAAATACATTTTGATGTGTATTTTGAGTGTGTAGCAGCGCAGGAAATGTAAACGTATTCTGTCCCGGTGCTGCGTAGATATCTTTATATTGTTTTTGGGTCATAATTTTCAGTCTGTTCAGTTTTCTCTATTCCCTGTTGCGTTTTCTTTCCTCTTACGTCACAGTATTTGCTGTGGAACTGCTAAACAAGGTCACGGACTTCCAGCTTATCGATTTCTTGAATCCGCCATTTTTTTCTTGCAGTGATTTTGCAGTCCAAGTTCAGTTATGGCGAAGTTGCAAGTAGACAAGTCCAAATATTTGGTTGTCGGGTGTATTAACCCACACGATTTCTTACATTAGCCCCGGCATCAGAGCCTCATCAACGCGCTGTTTCTCTGCCGCTAGATAATCATATTGCTGTTATCAAACTACAAAAATGGCGGAACGGGGTGGAGTGGAACACTCTGCGGGGCGGGGCGTGAAATGTCTCATTCACATTTAAAGAGACCGCACCGAAACGAGCTGCTCTAAGATGCAGGTCAAATAAAGGTGTAAAAGTGGGGTCTGTGGAGCTGCAATAATGAGGAACTCAGACCAAAGCATTGCAGTTCTACTTTATATAGACCACAAGTGAATGATTTATATATGAAAAGGAAGGATTTAAAAACCATGACATGTCCCCTTTAACACACAATGCACTGTAAACAAAAGATGCAGTTATGTAGATACATATGTATCGAACCACAGGTCACCACGTCATTCAACTCTGAAGTGCAAGAGAAACGGCCTGAAGTCTAATT
The DNA here is from genome assembly GCA_024447675.2 of Pterophyllum scalare. Taxonomy (NCBI): domain Eukaryota; kingdom Metazoa; phylum Chordata; class Actinopteri; order Cichliformes; family Cichlidae; genus Pterophyllum; species Pterophyllum scalare. Next base: position 69,472 of record JAMQGT020012731.1, on the reverse strand, counting down.
TCCAACATTGATCTGTTAGAAAGTGGGACGGCACACACACACACACACACACGCACACATGCACACACGCACACACACAGATGTGTCACTGGAAAATATCTGGATGTGAAGAAGAGTGCAGTATGGAAATCACGCCATCTTTCATTCCCACCATCAAACAGGATCAAAGAGATGAGGATCCACAAACAGGACGGTGATCCGCTCAGAACAGGTAAATATGATAATAATATGATATCAGAAGCTTTTATTAAAGTTTGAACAAGGAAAAAAACATTTTCTCTGTTAACATTCAGTTTCAGGCTCTATGGGGAAAGTTATTGATATGCTTCTTTAAAAGAAATGGTGAACCGGCCTTCAGTCAGCCATCCCGGGTGTGTCATAGCCTCTAGCAGCTGGTTCATTTGTGCTGCCAGGCGCTAATGGAGTGTAGTTAGCTTCTTTAGCAGTAGGTGTGAATCATATCAGGGCCTGGAGCTGTCCAGCTCTTCATGTGTGAGACTCTTTCTTGGATGTCTGCCACTGTGATGGTTACTGTTCAGGTAGGTTGCTGTGGTCTGCTCTTAGATCCACTAGCCACTGAGTATTGGTATTGTGTGATGCATCCTTCTCCCATATGCTCTTCCAGTATTGCTCCATCTCCGGCCGTGGTGGGGGTGCTGTTCTCATATTGTTCTCCTGCCACTGAGAGTATACCTTGGATGGTTCGGTGGAGAACATCTGGTTTATTTTTCCTGGCTTCTATCTCCCTGGTATGCCTCTTCAGGTGGTTGGCCAAGGCTGTGAGTCTTTGCTTGGCAGTCTCTAAGGCCTCAGGTATGGACAGCCTGTTGTACTTCTTAGGCACCGCTTTCTTCTTCATCCCACCCTTCTGCAACTCTGAGAGCTGGCTAACTTCCCTCTGTGCTGCCTGGATCTTAGCCTCTAGTCATTGTTTCCATGGAGGGCACTGCTCCTTGTGCCTGTTCATCTTATAGCCAAGCATCTCAAGGATCACTGCTGCCGTGGTATACATCAACTGATTAGGGATTTTCCGTAGTGTTACATTCACATCTTCTAGTAGGCTTTCAGAGGGTACTTCACATAGTCTTGGTAGTCGGCTTCAAGGGTTCCAGGTTTCAAGTTGATCACTCCTAAAAAAGAAAATGCTGTACTCGGTTCATTTGTGTGCAGCAGATAAAGCTCATCTGACTGTAGTGCAAACAGACACAGCGAGGAGCTCTCCTCCTCCTCCTCTTCCTCCTCCTCCTCCTCAGAGGAGAGGAAGTGAAATCTGTTGATGTCGCTGACAATTTTTCACTCTTCTGAACTCAGAATCACCTCATCAGCAAACACAGCATAGCTGCAGCTCTGCAGACACACACACAGACACACACACACACACACACTCATCTTCAAACACAGCAAAGAAAAAGTTGCAGGAATGTCTGAAGGCAGGAAGTGTTGCTGATGCTGTGTGTAGCTGCAGGATTGAAGCTCATTGGCAGATTGTGTCCTAATAACCCCTGCACCCAAACGCAGCATTCTTCCTTGATACACTTTGTTTTGGCACAACATAAACAGATCATTTCAGCAGAGAACATGGCCACCGTGACAGTGTATGAGCTATGTGAGCTTTCCACCCTTGTTGTGGTGCTTCTGACCTTAATTTCCAAGTGCTGAGTTGGATCTCACAGCGGGGAAGTGTGTGCTAATTTCTGAAGTGCTCCAAAGTAACTGAGAGCACATGAGAACGCAGAGCTGAGAGGACTTTGTTGGCAGTGAAGGTGATGAATCAAACATAATCTCAAAGGTAGAAATGAAATCAAATAAACTACAAAGATAAATTTAGGAAAGCTCTAGCAAGGAATTAAAAAAACCCCACTTATCTGAACTGAAATAAAGTTTGAAATATAACACTGACACAGACTCTTTAACCAGAAACTGGAAACAGAGCTGCTATCTTTGTAATCTCAGTGATGACTTTAAACAAACTGAGCCTGATTTTAATGCAGCACCGAATACCTGAAGACTATCAAAAGTATTCACTCACCATCCAGATTCAATTCAATTTTATTTATATAGCACCAAATCACAACAAACAGTCGTGTCAAGGCGTACAGATACATTGAATCCAGGTGTTCCAGTCTCTTCCATTGCCACAGGTGTATCAACCAACACCTAGGTATGCAGACTGCTGCTACAAACATCACTACTAAATATTCCACAGTCAGCTGTTAGTGGGACTATAACAAATCACACTTCTCCATCTGCCAATCTGACGGAGGAGTCTGGGTTTGGTGGTTGCCAGGGGAACGGTACCTGTCTGACTGCATTGAGCCAAGTGGAAAGTTTGGTGGAGGCGGGGTTATGGTGTGGGGGTGTTCTTCAGGAGTTGGGCTCGGCCCCTTAGTTGCAGTGAGAGGAACTCTGAGTGCTTCAGCATATCAAGACATTTGGGACAGTTTGATGCTCCCACCTCTGTGGGAACAGTTTGGGGTTGGCCCCGTCCTGTTCCAGCCTCCAGGGGTATCCAGGCAAAGATTTCCTGTTCTGCAGGCTGGTCGTCATTTAACTGTGAGTGTTGATTCACATGTAAACCCAGCCTGTGGTGGTGATTTAGATGGTAGAGTTTACATATAAATGCAGGTGTAGAGCACAGACAGTATAAAACATGAACAAAGTCTCTGTGGTGGTTTTAAACTCTGCATTCTGTCTGTTTTTGTTTTGCTGCTGTCTTGGGTAGTTTGGAGCCAGAAGTGACCTCACGTGGATGACAGAGTGGAGCACTAATTTATCAATTAATGCTAGTTAGCTTGCTTAGCAAGCTGAATCCATAGACTGTACTTGTGCAGTGCATGCACACGCGCACGCACGCACACACACACACACACACACACACACACACACACACACACACACACACACACACACACACAGTGAAGAGGTCCAGACGTGCAGGATGAGGCCAAGCAGATGCCAATCAGCTCCAACCACCTGTGACAGGACACCTGTCAATCAAGGCCACGCCCCTAACTCATTTACCAGATGAATGAGTTATAGAAACATCCTCCCACATACAACTGGTATGAAGGAGGGCTACAGAGACCAAAGTAGTTCCTGTTCAGTTGATTCACTCGGTGCAACACATATAGTATGGGATATCACTCCCTCACATGTCCTGCTCTATTTACGCCTTTAAGGCAGATGACCTGTGATGACATATGTGTGGCTCTGCCCGCACACAAATACTCTGTCATCACAGTCATCCCTCAGTTCTTATTAGTGATGGGAAGTTCAGCTCTTTTCAGAGAGCTGGCTCTTTACTTGCTATCATTTGTAGCCTCATATTTTAGCCTAAATAAGCAAAAAAAATAATGGTTTGTGTGCTGAGAAGCCCTTTTGCCTTCAGTCTTTTTATGATTATTATGAATATTTATTATTATTTTGCTTGTGTTGCAGTAGGACAGGTTATAGTTGCAGTTTGTTGTTGATGGTTTGGTACCAGACTCACCAGGGTTGGTAGACAGAGACCTAGCTTGGCCTCTCTCCTCCAACTGCACCAAGGGATGGACAGTTTTTATGTCGGTGCAGGTTTGTGGTGGAGCCTGCTCTCACTGTAATTTTCAATTTGCAATGATGACACTCTGCTCTGCTGTATCCAGTTCCCTTAAATTGCAGCCAAATGCTGCTTCTTTAACGCGTATCACTCATATTCACGTGTTTTTGCACCGCTGTCTGTACCTGGACTACACCCACGCACAGTGGAACATCTATCTCCCCCTCTGTTTTAACATAATGGTATAATCCCATGTCCCCCTGTGTGATTGGCTGCATGGAGTGCCCATCAGTTCTGCCTCTGTACTCAGGTTTGTGAGCAGAGCTAATGAGAAACTGGGGAGTCGGCTCTTCTGATTCACTACCAAGCATCGGCTCTTAGAGCCGGCTCTTTTGCGAACAACACATCACTAGTTCTTATGCTTTTCACCTCACCAAGGCCCTTTTTCCATTGACGGGGTTCTGGTTACGATGCCAGCATTTGAACCGTTCAGTGATTTTCAACCTCAAACGCACTCGGTGCTCGGCCGAAAAATGGGTTTAACTCGGCCCCGCAAGCTAGCTGGTCTGGAACCAAGAACGTGTGGTGAAAGCAGCAGAAGGATATGACTCTGCCGTCTCAGCACAAAGTTTTCTCCCGCTGTTTCACTGCGTGGTGTGTATTACAGGAGAAAAGCGATGCGGTTTTCTCAGCTGTGAATTAGGTTGGGCTCTAAGGCTGAACTTGCTGCTTTGTATCAGTTCATATCACACATAAAAGGACACAAAGTGCGTACTTGTCGTCTTGCTCTAATCTCTGTCTGTGTTTCCCTCTGTGCTGCACACAGATGCTGCAGTAGTTTGTTTGGACCATAAAATGTGTTTGCAGCACAAGAAAGGGGAGCGTGTTCTCCCACGTTGGTGCCCTTCGGCTTCCAGACGAGGACCCGCCCACACTGAGACGTAAAGGAGCAGTTCACAAAGCGTGGTGGAACCACTGCGCTACCGTGCTACCCTGAATATAAAAATGTTTTTTTAATTCATAAAGCTGCAGATGTTTTATCTCCATGTCAGGATCGGGTTATTGTAGACATTACCAGATCATACCAGACATAGTGATCGTCTGCCATGAAGTAAAGTTTTCTGTGTGCTTTTATGTGTAATGTTGTTCTGTTATGAAGTTGCTAATGTTCTGCTTTCAGAAACTAATTTCATCCATGTAGGACAAAAAACGGAAAGCCAGCTGCCAGCTGGGGCCAGACCTTCTCTCCAGGGGAGGGAATGGAGGCTGCATGCTTACCTGTTGAGAGGTCAAATTTGATAGCTAAGGGTCTGCCTCTGCTTCTTGCATTGGCTTCCATGAAGTAAGTGACCTTCATGCATTATCTGTGCATCCTTCGTGCACACAGTTCTCTTCTGTGTCCAGTGTGTCTGCTACAGGCCTACATTGACCACACTCAGTTTGTGTGACCAGTTGTTTGTCTGCTTTGCTAACCCAGCTAGAGGTAGAGCTCTGTCTAAACAGAGGCTCTCCCACTGGATTATGGAGGCCATCTCCTTGGCATACGGCACTAAAGGTGTCGCTTTGCCTCAGGGTGTGAGGGCATATTCCACCAGGGGAATGGCAACCTCATGGGCCCTTTTTAAAGTGTTGGCTTTTGATGGGTCTTCAGCATGAATGTTGAAGTCCCCAACAATAATAATCCTGTCAAGTCTAATAGTGGAGGATAAAAAGTCCTGAAAGTCTGATAAAAAAGATGTAGGAGAGCCAGGTGGACGATAAATTCAAATACCATGCACAGGCTGAACTTGACCAATTTTGATCATAGTCATTTCGAAGGAGTCATAACAACCTGCAGAGATCATCTAGCATAAAAATGTCCTTTTAAAAATTACAGCTGTTCTACCTCCACAACCAGAGGTCTGTGGTGCGCTGAAAAATGAACAATCTCCAGGATACAGTTCTGAAAGACGTGAGACTTCATTCTCAGAGATAAACATAAAATCCAGCTTCTCACTATGAAACAAGCCATTTAAAATATGAGCCATATTAGCAATAGAGCAGGCGTTAATTACCATCATTTTGACAGAGGAAGCCTCCAGGTCATGTGCAGAAGTGCCTGGAACTGGAGTCCATACGGTGGAGTAAGCTGCGCAGCAAAGCAGGATTCCTGCCACGCTGAGCTGCAGGTTTCCACACTTTCAGATGGCATCCCAGCCCCAGCACCAGTCTCAGACAAATCTACGTACTAGTGGCCCACAAACGAAAATCCTGTATATCCCCTTCTCTCCAAAGCCGACACAAGGAAACCAGCTCTCCTTCCTTCCGATGAGGTCTCTGAAGTAAGGGCAGAGTGACCGGCGACAGTGGAAATACGCTGGGGGCTGCGCTCCGCTCCAGTGGCAGAGGAAAAACTACCCCGTGTTGTTGACTCTGGAGATTATCCATAACAGATTTGATCGCCAGTAGCGAAAGGCAATCATATGTCCGTAGGGAGACGACGCCAGATGAAAAAGTAACAAAAACACTGATAAAACATAAAATAAACAAAAGCATGGACAGAGGTAGAGGCACAGCCAAACACAGGCGCCATCTTGAAGCCAGAAAGTCAGTTGTCCAAAAGACGACCTTTGACACCTTGCACAAGGAGGGCAAGACACCAAAGGTCATTGCTAAAGAGGCTGGCTGTTCACAGGGCTCTGTGTCCAAGCACATTAATACAGAGGCGAAGGGAAGGAAAAGATGTGGTAGAAAAAAGTGTCCAAGCAGTAGGGATAACCACACCCTGGAGAGGATTGTGGAACAAAAGCCATTCAAAAATGTGGGGGAGACTCACAAAGAGTGGACTGCAGCTGGAGTCAGTGCTTCAAGAACCACCACCCACAGACGTATGCAGACATGGGTTTCAGCTGTCGCAGTCCTCGTGTCAAGACACTCTGGAACAAGAGACGGCGTCAGAAGCGTCTCGCCTGGACTAAAGACAAAAAGGACTGGACTGCTGCTGAGTGCTCCAAAGTTATGTTCTCTGATCAAAGTCAGTTTGGCATTTCCTTTGGAGATCAAGGTCCCAGAGTCTGGAGGAAGAGAGGAGAGGCACAGAATCCACGCTGGCTGAGGTCCAGTGTAAAGTTTCCACAGTCAGTGATGGTTTGGGGTGCCATGTCCTCTGCTGGTGTTGGTCCACTGTGTTTTCTGAGGTCCAAGGTCAACACGGCCGTCTACCAGGAAGTTTTAGAGCACTTCATGCTTCCTGCTGCTGACCAACTTTATGGAGATGCAGATTTCATTTTCCAACAGGACTTGGTACCTGCACACAGTGCCAAAACTCCCAGTACCTGCTTTAAGGACCATGGTATCCCTGTTCTTAATTGGCCAGCAAACCTTAACCCCATAGAAGATCTATGGGCTATTGTGAAGAGGAAGATGGGATACGTCAGAGCCAACAAATCAGATGAGCTGAAGGCCACTATCAGAGCAACCTGGGCTCTCATAACACCTGAGCAGTGCCACAGACTGATGGACTCCATGCCATGCCGCATTGCTGCAGTAATCCAGGCAAAAGGAGCCCCGACTAAGTACTGAGTGCTGCACATGCTATCTTTATGATCATACTTTTCATCTTCATACTTTTCATGCTCATAATTTTCAAATCAGGGTGAGTGGAAACAACAGGGAACAACAGGTGAAACAAATCCAACTAATAACACAAAGGAAGCAAAACTAAACACAAAGCACAGGGAACATGAGACTGTCAAAATAAAACAGGAAGTGACCAACCAGGACACACTTAATAGAACACGAGGAATAACAGACACAAGAGAGGGAGACTGAGGGAAAACATGGGGAGAACTAAACTGTAAGACTAAGGGAAGGAGAAGGGAAACCTAACCCACACACACACACAACGGGAAGGGAACTAAACACTAAAAGGGGTCAAGACACAGGAAGACAGGAAAACAGAATGAGCAATAACTAAACTCAAAGCTGGTATACAGAACTACAACAAAGTGAGAGCCTAAACAGTGAGAAAAGCCGAGATACACAACCCGAACAATACAACAAAACAGGACTTCACAAAATAACCCAAAACCACTGGGCCACCGGCCCAGGACCATGACAGGCAGAGCTGTTCTCCAGATTCGACAACATTTAGTTAGAAAAGCCGGCTCAGCTCCAGCTGCTGTGCTGTTTAGTCATAAACCACAGTAATGCACACATTTCAAAAAGTACTGTAAACAACAGGCTGAATATGAAACAGACACACAAAGTCCATGAGGAAAAGGTGCTGACCCACTGATGGACCACATGGTACAAACTAACAGTCATCAGCTGGTAAATGTCCATTTCTCTCTGCTAACACACATCCAGTGACCTCTGACCTCACCGTCACCAGATTTCACAAGCTAAGTTTCCTTGTGTGTGGGTGTCCATGTCTGTACACTGAAACATTAGAACGAGGTTTCCTGTTGGGGAAGCTGGCAGGTGTCAACCTGCTGAGGACGCCTTCTCGACTCCCCACACTCCCCTGGTGGTGATAGCTGAGAACAACAAGTGAGAATGGCTGGTGGGAAACAACACAAACTGCACAAATATACGATGTTGATGTTTACCGACTCTCCCAGTTGGCCCAGGCCTGATCTGTCAGCTCACAGTAAACACACACAGAGGTAACTGCATCTTCAGACTGGAGGGGCGACCTCTTCCAGAATATTCCCAATTCCTGATCAGGAATATTGACCTACTGGTTTCCTGCTGGGTGACCAAACCAGATGTAGTACATTGCCTGTAACACATCCTGTGTGTGAGCGATGCCTTCAGGGTTATGTTGCTGACCCTGTAATGAGCCTGTTTAATGTACAAACAACCTTTAAAGCAGCGTTTCGACCAGCTTATAACTTATGATATTTATTGGTTAGACTTATTAATAATAATAACTGCTGTACAACACATCAGACCACATGCCAGTATGCTCTGAGATGGAGGAGATGACTGCTTGGCAGGTGGATGCTGAGGGTGTCACTGACATCAGAGGTAGCACCTGGTCTAATTATGATGAGCGTATTATCATGTGGCGTGATCGCAGGGTTACCTGTGCAAACTCTAGCGCCCCCTGTGTCTGTGAGTGGTGATTGAACCGGCCTGTGTTGAAACGAGCTGTTCTTAAAGTCTTTGACACTAATGTCTGCAGTGGGCCAAACCACAATGGATTTGATCTGTTAAATTCTTCCAGGATCCATTAAGTGAGAGGAGACGTTTGAAGGGGAGAGATGAATAAAACATATCACTCAAACCACTGTGACTACAGTGAACACAGTTATGAACATGACCAACACTGAAACGATCTAAAAAGATACATTCATAATCATGCCTCTCACCCACACATCTCAGCCTTTCTGTGGAGCTCTCAGACTGTGGTTCCTGGGATACTTCCACAGTGTCTTAAATTAAATTAATTCAAATTAAATTTTATTTATATAGCACCAAATCACAACAACAGTCACCTCAAGGTGTTCTTTACTGTGAGATAAAGAGCCTACAATAATACAGAGGAAACCCACCAACCAAAATGAGTCTCTTTAAGACTTTGGGACTCCAGAGAACCACAGTGAGAGCCGTTATCCACACATGGAGAAAACCTGGAACACTGAACCTTCCCAGGACTGGCCGGCTACCAAAATTACTCCAAGAGTGCATCAACAACAATCCAGAAGGTCACAGACAAACCCAGAACAGCATCTAAAGAACTGCAGGTCTCACTTGGCTCAGCTATGGTCTGATTCAGCAATCAGGAAGAGACTGGGCAAAAATGACCTGCATGGGAGAGCTCCAAGGAGAAAACCACGGCTGACCAACAAGAACACAAAGGCTCGTCTCACATCTGCCAACAAACATCTGGATGATCCCCGAGACTTCTGGGAAAATTCTGTGGACTGACGAGAGAAGCTGACCTTTCTGGAAGGTCTGAGTCCCGTTACATCTGCATAAACAAGCACAGGGTTTCATAAAAGAACACCAACAGTCAGACATGGTGGTGGTGGTGTGATGGTCTGGGGCTGCTTTGCGGTCATTGATGGAACCATGAATACTGCTCTACCAGAAGATCCTGAAGGAGAACATCCGCCCATCATTCTGTGCCCTGAAGCTCACTTGGGTTATGCAGCAGGACGATGATCAGGCACACAGCAGCAGGTCCACCTCTGAGTGGCTCAGAAAACTACATGAAGGTTTTGGAGCGGCCGAGTCAAAGTCTGGACTTAAATCAGACTGAGGTGCTTTGACCTTAAAGAGAAAACCCTCCAATGCGGCTGAATCATTTAAAAACTGCAACCAAATCCATTTGACACCAACTCCACCTGCCACAGTCCAAAGACAACGTCAGTGTGATGGATCCACCTCTGCAGCGTGTGAGGGCTGTGATGCAGAACAGCGCCACTCACTGCAGGAAACTTTGTGAAGTGCATTCTGGGTAAACTCCTCAGGTCGTGTGAGACAGGTGACCGCTCAGAACAGGTGAGAGCAGATGAAAAGTCTCCTTATTACCTACGTTTGATCCCAGGATCATCTTCTAGCTGTGACTCATCTCCTGTGCCTATCCTGGGTTTTCATGCGACAGAACAGCACAGCTCCGTGTTTACAGAAACAGGATTCAGCAGCTCATCCTGCATAGATTTTTCACAGAGTGGCCCAGAAATCAAACCTCAGGAGCTCTTTCCACTCCCAAAGAAACAACACACTCATGTGTTAGCCCAACTTATCCAAGTTTCTCTCATTGAGCAGCTGTCAGGGTTAGCCTGGTGACACCAGCCTGCTGTGTTGTTCTGCCTGCAGGTAGCTCTTATGCAAGTGTACAGATGAGATCGCATTACATGCAGTGTGAGTGCTGGTACCTTAAACAGTGAGTCAAAACCAAATAAAGGAGTGTATGCATATTGGTTTTCAGTCAGTGTGCACCCCAGTAACTTTGCACAGTCACAGGTCTGTGAGCTAAAAGAAGCTTCCAGATTCTGAGAGCTCTCACAGCAAGAAGAGAAAAGAGGGTGTGTTTCCATGAGCTCAGCCACAGCCTGTTTGTTTTGTTTGCCAGACACGTTCAGTAATTATCAGGTGGAGAACACCTGAAGGAAGCAGAACAGCGGCTGCAGGTGTGGTGAAGCACACAGGTATGCGGCAGAATGACTCTGCATCTGAAACAATTCCCTTCATTGTTATTTAAAACATACGTGAGATATTAAAGAGTAACTGTGCTTGTCAGAAACTGTAGACCGAGCAAACAGCTGTTTCTGAGGGTCATGTTTCCTCTTCTGCTGGCTCGAGGTCGGCAGTTACTGCAGCTGTAAAACCAGCTCAACAGCACTGATGTGGTTCTGAGGAGAACAGAAGCTAACAAACGCTGGATGAACAGAGCACCGCCCGGCACCTTCACATCATTCCTTCTGTACGTGAGCTCAGCCTGAGAGCAGCAGGTGCATCATGTGATATTTACCTGGATTTAGCCGAGTAGAAAACTGTCGAGGGGAAATTGTTGAGTCAGTCTCGCAGTGCTGCTTCCCATGGGCTCTGATTAGATCACGTCTCCTCCTCAGGCCCAGCACTGTTTGGGTTTTGGTTGCAAAGCTTTATGTTGGCTGCTTACACTGCAAACACTTCAGCTGTTTAGTGACAGAGTGTAAGTCTGCATCATTGTTGACATGTAAGCCTTCTTATAACAGACTGAGTGGACGTGTGTCCTCACAGCCACAGGAAGGTAAACGGGCTCAGAGGAACCCCATCTGGAGCGTTGCAGTTCGTCTCTGTGGAGGGATTCGGTGCTCTGATTTTCTGCGTTCAGGGTTTATCGTGGCTGCAAGAGTGAGCCGACGTTCCAAAGTTTGGTTATTTCAGTTAAAGGCAGCTTAACCCGCTCGTTTCCAGCTGCATGCTTGATGTTTGGACTCTTCTAGGGCAGCTTTGCATGATTCAGTTCATCCCCTGAAACAACACGTTTTATCCCGCAGCACTTGTACCAACTCTCCTCTGGTTGGTTACCCATCGTACTCACAAGGTTTGAACGGCAGATGGGTGGGGCTTCTGTGTGCCTGTGATGACCTCATTAATGATGTCACTATTAGTGTCAGAATTAGAAAAAAAAAAACATCTCAATATTAGAAACTCTGGATGTGTTTAATATAGCATCCACCACTGGAACAGGAAGTAGATTCATGTACCTGTTCTTAATCTCTGAGCACCTCTCACTGGCTTAGGTAGGCGGGACTAGATTTTCATGTAATTCTTTGGAACAATCAGGGCTTAGAATATTTTTAGGGCACACTGACAGATGATTTGGTGCCTGTGTGCGTTTATTGTGTAGAAACTGTTTGATAAAGTGTGTAAAATACACAAGCACTGGGATGCAGCTCAGGAAGTGCAGCCAATTAATTTTCCCAAAGGTCCACATGGGAAAATGGGACTCTTGCAGAGAGCCGCACCAGTAAACTCATAAAGGGATCAAATCAATACCGAGCAGAATTGAGTTCAGCTTATTGGGAAAATTAATTACCCACCACGCTGCTTCATCACCAACACGCCAATAAACAAAGTCCTGGAGTCAAAGATGGCTCACAGGTGAACTGGGAGGGTAGAAATCCACCTTTGACACCATCTACGAGGACAAAATGATTTCTTCCATAAAATAAGAAAACATTCATATTTTTAGCTGCTGTTGTGCTGAGTTTGTCTGGGAAAGCGTGACGTGAATCCAGCTGAGCTGACAGAATACACCGTCACGCTGGCTGCATCTGCCCCGTAACATAAATTTGAAGGGCACGATCAGAGCTGAGCTGCACACTGATAATTCATTCATCACCATAAAAACACTGCAAAAAACTACCTCATGAAAACAATGTGGAGTCACAGTGGGCAGAAACTCATCAGTCTCCTGAAGCACTCTGAGGGATTCCTTCAAAGGATGAGCTGCATGCAGACACCTGATTGTTGAAGGAGCCACAGGTGGAATCATACAGGTGAAACTAATGAAGGCGGGGCGAACGATAGGAAGGGAACGAAAAAAGGGAGAGAAACAGGAAGTAAATACAAGACAAATAAAAAACATGACGGATAAACAAAGAACACTAAAAATGACTCAAACTTAATGGACTCCACCATCGCAATCCTCTAAATGCACTTTCTGAGCTGCTTCTCACAGCGACACCGCCCCGCCCCGCCCCAGGCCGGGCCTCCACCCTGCTCCGGGCCTCCCACCATCGCACTGCAGCCGTTGCTGGTCTGTGCCTCAGTTCATCTGCAGCAGTGGTTTGAGTTGTGGTTTGATGGGTTCACACACATTCCGGTGAGACTGTACCTAAAAGTTGAGCTTTATGGGGGAGGGGGGGTCCACCTGCTCAATGTGTTTTCTCTGACAGTCTGCTCCTGATGTTTACCCTCTGGTCTGCCTGGAGCGCTCGCCTTTCTTCTCACAGTCAGAGGCAAAGAAGCGTCGAGGAATGTGCTGTAAGGATAAAGTTTTATCATCGCTCGCTGCACTAGGACGGGGCCCTTTACAACTCTGTTGGGGTTTCCCGTAATGTTCAAGGGCACCTTAACATAGATGCTGAGGCAGTAAGGAAGTGCTTCTGACCTTGGTATTCAAGCCAACATTCCCATGAACACATGCCTGCTGCTGTTTACTGATAAAAGGCAGATATCTGAGCACCGGGGCATGTCAGCAGAGATCTCTGCAGCTCCACCATGAGGACATTTATTATCAGGCTGCTGAGACACATTGAGGTACAAAGCCAAAATCAACACCACACCAGAGAGAAGTTAGCATTAACTCCACCAGGGGTCTTGAAATTCCACAAAGAATGACAGAAACATTCATGCACCCCAGCAGAGACAGCCACTGCATCGCCCCCTTCGGTATGTACACATGACGTCTGCTGGTCACTTGCTTTGCTTACTTTGGTATGACACACATGACAGATGGTGTCGACAGTTCAATGAAATATATCCCAGAAGCAAAGCTTTACAGATGGGGAATGATGAGATTATGGGAGGCTCGTGGCTGCCTTTAGCCGTTGGCAGTGTGCAGTGTTGGGGACAGTGTGGAGGTTAATTACCACCGTGCATGTGACTGCCTGCTTTTTCTGGTGAGCAGTAGCAGAGGCCTGAAACTCTAACTCTGCTGGACAGCTGTCAGTCTGATGTGACCCACTGGTTCACTGTGGCTGGATGATGGGCAGCTGGACAGCTGTGGCAGTATAAGTAATCAGGGAGGTTTGTGATGTAGTTGGACTAGTGAAACACTGAGTGCATTAATCCATCACCGTCTGTCAGCATGCATCTATCAGACACGCACACCATCGCAACCCTCCTTCACTCGTGTGTGCGTTCAGTTTCACCCTATTAGAGAGCCGCATGTATGCACACAAATAAGCCACAGTAATAAAATCACCTGGCCAGCAGCCTGCTGCCAAACAGCTCAGCTGACCCGGCAGGATGTGGACGCTGCAGCCTTTGGGCTGTGACCCTGTGGGCTGTGGGTGCTGCCACTGTGATTCAGGCTGCACATGCTCAGCTGGGATCCAGGTCACACCTCAGGCTGTAAGAATGTATTTAACTCCCTCAAATCCTACCATGCAAACCTGTGACATCATTTAAAGTAAAGCTGTGACGGTGCCCGGAGACCCAAATACACAACATCACAGAACAAATAACAAATTATAAGCTCTTACTGGTTGATCAAAAACCAGGAATCAGCACTGAAACATGAGGCTGCATGGAACCCCTTAGTTATGCTGCTATAGGCCTAGGCTGCTGAGAAAGGGGGGGTGGTCCCATAATGCACTGTTTCTTCTCATTCACCTTTATTTACTTGTTTATACTTCACTCTGTATTTAATCATTATTATTAATCTCTGTCTCTCTTCCACAGCATGTCTTTTGTCCTGTCTCTCTCCCCTCAGCCCCAACTGGTCGCAGCAGATGACTGCCCCTCCCTGAGCCTGGTTCTGCTGGAGGTTTCTACCTGTTAAAAGGGAGTTTTTCCTTCCCACAGTCACCAAGTGCTTGCTCATAGTGGGTCGTTTTAACTGTTGGGTTTTCTCTGTATTATTGTAGGGTCTTTACCTTACAATATAAAATGCCTTGAGGCGACTGTTGTGATGTGGCGCTGTATAAATAAAATTGAATTGAAGCAGACAAAGGGACACACAGAACTGAGGGGGGTGAGGTGGGACATTCAGACTCCGGTGAATCCACTGAGGACGGGTCAGACAATCACAAAGGTGCAAAAGAAAAGCAGGAAGTACAATCATAATGAGACACACAAGAAAACTGAGCTTCAAATAAAACAGGAAGTAACCAAAAGACAAAACAACCACAGACGTGAAGGCTAAACACACTGACAGAGCCGAGAGAGTTCAACTAAAAACTTAAATCCAAATGATGAAACCCAGAGTTTACAGCAGCCTCAGCCATCCTTCATGACGATGACTAAAATGACTGCCCGCTGGCCTCATCCCTGTCATTTAGCTGCTGCTGCTGAGAGTCAGGAGAATATCTTATTGACAAAAATAATGAAGCTCCCTCCCTCCACCCTTCTTTTATAATGATATCCTCAAATCCTCTTTTCTCGCCTTATCTTTCCTCTCTTCTTTCACCTCTGTCCACCATCATCTTCACATCACCAGGGTCTTTATGGCTTCACTGATCAATGTGACCTCTTCTTTTCTCTTTCCTTTCTCCTCTGTGGTCTCCGGCTTCTGCCTCTTTTATGCACCATTTCTCTCTCTTCCCTTCCTTTCACTGCATGGATCTTCTCTCCCCCTCGTCCTTATTCCTGCTCATTCACCATCACCTTTTTCTTTCCACCTTCATTTTGTCCTCTTTCCTTTTACATCATCAATCATCATCCTCTCTGCCTGCTTTACCGTATCTTTCCACCTCTTTCTTCTCCTGAGACAGATGGCCATGAGCAAGGAAACAAGGACTGAGGCTGAGTGAAAGGAAGTAGGAAGCAAAACTCCAGTCATTCCATCGCTGTCTGTGTCAGAAATTTCACCAACAACTCACCCGGGGGCGCCCTGATCGGTTTGTTCATGCCAAACTGAGGTCCTGCTGGCGGGAAAAGCTGGAGACGTGTTTTATATAAAAATATCCTGTTTCCTCTATCACAGTTCATCCTTCTTATTGGTCTAAATATGCTATGACAGATCATTTTAATGATTTAATGTTATTCCAACTGAGGAGTCAATTTATTAAGGTCAAAGTTCAGAGGTCACATCTCAGAGAGGGAGGTGGGTCACATTTGTGTGTATGGATGTGTCATCAGGACACCTCACATCACCTGAGATGCATGGGAGCATCGGGGTCTCTGCAGCACGGCGAGTGTGTGGCGTCAAACTTTAACCACGGAGCGCTCCACAGCGAGGGGCTCTTCTGTCCATCTGTCACCATCTGCAGGAGAGCGAGCAGACGCTGTTGGATGAGAGGCTCAATACCTCTGCCATATCTCTCCTTCCAATAGAAATTCACCAGACAAGCAGGTAGTCTGAATGCGTGCACAGGTGAAAGTGACCTGTCAGCATGAAGCTCACCTTCTGGGGAATTTGAACTCTTTCTGCTCAGCTCACATCTCCTGGCATCACCTTCAGGCAGGTAATTGATCTTCTCGCATTACTGTAAAAAAAAAAAAAAAAAAAAAAAGCTTCTGACACTTGTTGCTGAATAAAGACTAAGATCAGCTGCAGCGTTTCATGATAGCTGTAATTACTGTAAACAGTGCAGGAAAGCAGCGTGTTAGAGATCCCACTGATGACTGTACACACTCACACACGGCAGAGCAGCTACTCCACAGGGTCACACACACACTCGCCTCTGCAGCACATACCAGAGATGCTGAGAGGGAAGAAGATGAAGATGGCACAGCAGTGCAGAGCTGCGTGTGAGCTTCCTTATTATGTTAATGACTGATTAAAATAAACATGATAAACTGATAAACACTGTTGGGTGTGAACCTTCTTCAGCTTCCAAAGTGGGCCAAGACCAAAAATACAGCACAGAGAAGTGAAGACCTTTCAGTGAGTTTACCTGCAGCAGTCTATTATTGGACAGGTGTGAGGGGGCGTGGCACCTGGTGCAGCAGTGAAAGTGAAGGATACAAACTCCAGGGTTGAGAAAAAGCTCTTCACTCCCTGTAGATATCCAGCTTTACAGCCCGCTGCTCAGGATCAGTTTCACTTCCTCCTTTAAACTGTGTCAAAGGTGTGCATGATGAAGGGCGAGCTCAGCGACAGGTGTGCACTTCAGTGTTCAGACCATAAATCACAGGTGTGTCGGTCATTCTGCTCAGTGTTTCCTTTTGTTTTCCACTCACTCGTCAGACTCAGAGTGACTCAGGTTTAGGAAAACACGTAGTTTCAAACACACACAACAGCCGGCCTCATGATGCTGGAACTGAAAAAGGACACCCTGCACCTGAATGAGCTACACAACACCCTGGGTGAGAACAAGTATCCTGATACAACTACACAATGAAACACTTCAGACGAGCCAGCTGACAGCTGAATGCCAGGCCTCGGGGCACTAAGGTAGCGGTTCTCAAACTGCAGGGTGGGCCATGATGCTGGGCCAATGAACATAAAGTTCAATGAATATAGTAGAGAAGATAGAGATAGCAGAGAAGTAAGTTTGCTGATGTACCTGCCCTCACCTTTGTTCAAGTGGAAATCATGCTGTGGGTGAGAAGCTTCTTCAGCATCATCGAAAAAACATGATCAGTCAGACCAGCCCCAGCTATTACCTGAAAACAACACCTTCTACACACCTGGGAGACACCTGGGAATGAGGACAGGCTCCACACACACACACACACACACACACACACACACACACAAGCACGCATGCATGCACGCATAAAAGATGGAGAACCCTCCTGTTCTGAAAAGTGACGTTAACTTGAAAATGCCTTAAACCTGCATTCCACTGAAAGGCCACCAGGGGGCGACAGCTGTGACAGCAGCCTGTGGGAAAGGGTCCTGACCGCAGTGAACCCCATCCTGATTTCGGGTCACGTTAAATATAATATTCTGTGTTTCAGAAAGGATTATTGAGGCTGTGCTTGTGTGATTGACAGCTCATCCTGCTCACAGTTAGACCCGCCCTCTCAGCTGCATCCATCTTTACACTGTCTGATGTATGTCTGTGTCATGTGGCAGGACTGGAGTGGGACAAAAAATAAATAAATCGGCCCTGGCGTTTTTGGCTCAGACGGGCCTGCATCTATGTCTTAAAAGCATTTGACACGGTCTTGCTCTTATTCAATGTGATCATAACTTTTACTAATAATACTTTTAAACTTTTTTTACACTTACTTTAGTCATGCTTACATTGCAAAGCTTTTACGTATCATTTAGCAGTTTTAAAATCTGTTATTTCACCTGTTTGAGTGCTTTTTAAAACCTGTTTAACCAGCACAGAGGCTACAAATTCAAACTACTGTGCAGCCTGTCAGCACACCTTTAACCTAAATCTCTAAAATGCTCTGATGTAGCCTAAAATGGACACTTGCTGCTCATCCAACACTTCTCGGCCTTGACCGTTTGCTATTTTATCAGATTATGGTGCCGTGGCTGCCAGATTTTGGGAAGTATGCAAATACCAATACATATTGATTCTAATCAATCGCCATTGCTCATCATTCTCATGTCCCTGTATTATCCTACTACCTGCTTACGTACTACACTTTCCCCTCCCTCTGTCCTCGGTTTCCCTTTCCAAAGCCTTCACCTCCGGCTGCTCCTCTCCCTGCAGCCTGCTGCTGCTGGAGCGTTGCTGTTACAGAGGACGTGGTGGCTACAGCAATGAACGTGTCTGTGAGCTTTATATATTTTGTAGCATCTACAGTGACGCTCTTCAATTTCTTCGCACGTAACTTCTCCACACCGCCTTTCTGCCACTTCGGTTTCTCCATGTTGCCTCTCCTTTAACACTGACACTAGCGGAGCTACAGGGGACCACGCAGAGAAAGTGTGGGGCCGCTTTCATCCTATATCCCGATTGGTTCAGTCCACCGTCTATATTGAAGGTGGGCCAATGGGCTGCCCCCTCTGAATTGTTGGCCGGTCTCTTAGAAAAAAAAAAAAGGGAAGTAAAACAAATTCCAACCCCTGAGGACTGATTACCAGTGCAGCCCTGTTATGTGGAGTCCAGTTTTGTGTATTTTTGGATTTTCATGGATCAGTTTTTTGTCATGTACCGCACCTACCTCTGCATCCTCTACCCAACAATCCATAACTAAGACTCAATCTAAATGATGAGGGTGGATAAAACTGAGGTTAATGCAGACCTGGTTCTTATGTAGCAGCTTTAAATTCCTGACATGGAGAAGGTCTAAAAGCAGTGTATGTATTGTTGGCTCGGCCCAGCACCTCTCCGTCTCAGCAAGAGGTTTGACTTTGGCTCCTAACGGCCAGCCCGAGGCATAGGCGACATAGGGCCCCCTGACCACCAGGGGGCCCCCAAGCTCACCTAAATTTGTAATTAAACTTTTTTTTAAATATGCCAGTGTCCTAACAGAAAGAAGAGGCTAACACTCCAAATTTGTACAATTGTAACAACACTAATTTAATGAGTAGGGGCACGGCTGACTTCAGCTGAGGCTATACTCAGGCGGTGGAAGGAATACTTCGAGGACCTCCTTAATCCCACTGACACGCCTTCTGTAGTGCAAGCAGAGTCTGGAAACGAGGGGGATGACTCTGCCATCACTGGGGGTCACCGAGGTGGTAAAACAACTCCTTGGTGGCAGGGCCCCTGGGGTGGATGAGATTCGCCATGAGTTCCTGAAGGCTCTGGATGCTGTAGGGCTGTCTTGTCAGGCACGTTTCTGTAACATCGCGTGGAGATCTGGGGCAGTTACACTGGATTGGCAGACCAGGGTGGTGGTCCCCATCTTCAAGAAGGGAGACTGCAGGGTGTCCTCCAACTTTCAGGGAATCACACTCCTCAGCCTCCCCAGTAAGGTCTATGCCATGGTGCTGGAAAGGAGGGTCCGTCTGTTACTTGAACCTCGGATTCAAGAGGAACAATGCAGTTTTCGTCCTGGTCGCTGGACCAGCTCTTTACCCTCTCAAGGATATTTGAGTGTGCGTGGGAGTTTGCCCATCCAGTCTATATGTACTTTGTGGACTTGGAGAAGGCATTCAACTGCATCCCTCATGGGTATCCTGTGGGAGGTCCTGCGGGAGTATGGGGTGTCTGGCCCGTTGTTGCGGGCCTTCAGTCTCTGTACTACCACAGTGAGAGCTTGGTCTGTATTGCTGGCCGTAAGTTGGACTTATTTTCTGTGGGTGTTAAAGGGCAGCTCTGGCGGAGTCTGTAACCGATTCTGTTCATAATTTTTATGGACAGAATTTCTAGGTGTAGCCAGGTGGAGGAAGGCTTCTGCCTTGGTGGCCTCAGAATCTCGTCTGCTTTTTGCGGATGATGCAGTCCTGTTGGCTTCATCAGGTGGTGGCTTCCAACTTGCAATGGAACAGTTCACAGCCAAGTGTGATGTGGCTGGCATAAGAATCAGCACTTCTAAATCTGAGGCCATGCAAAACCGAACAGGGTCAAACACCCTAAATCACATATTTACTAAAAAGCTTATGCCCTCTAGACCTGATATGACATGCACTGATCCTTATGCCACCCTCTTCAGTGGGCTTATGCACACGAGACTGCATCCCAAGAAATTAATATTCAACCCTCCAGCATTACTAACAGTTAGGCTCGGAAACAATGAAGTGGTATGAGGGGGGCCCCAAATCAAATTTTGCTTAGGGCCCCTTAAAGGCTTGGGCCGGCCCTGGCTCCTAATTTCAGACATCAGCTGTTACAGCCACAGAGTCTGTTTCCATTACTTCAGAGGACATTTCCTGAAGATCTGCAATAACCAGAGCAGCTGTCACTGAGAACAGCACCACAGAGAGCAAGTCCTCACACTGGAATGAAGGAATTATGTTGTTAGGGCTTGATTTTTGTCCTTAGGAGGAAGATGCTCACAACATGATCACACAAGCAGCTTTATGTCCCCAAAACATGACAAACACAGACATATCACACACCCACAAGAGTGTGGAGACATTACAGAAGAAGCATCTTCTTCATCTTCATTTCCTCTGTGACTGTAAATCACAACTTCCAGGATTAGCTGTAAATAACGCAGCCCCACACACACACACACACACACACACTTCCTGCATGCAGAGGCACAGATGGCCTACTCTCACCCCGAGGATGCTATTAGCAACATGAACAGTTTGGCTGACCATTGTTGATCGCGCACACACACACACACAGACAGCTTCCTACTGGTGGATCAACACAGTGTCACACACTATGAAGCACAGTGTGTGAAAACGCTGGTTTAAATTAAACTTCCTGTGAAACACAGATAAATCAGCTGGTCTGTCTCACCCAGACAGATGCAGCAGATGTTTAGTTACTCCTCGGCCTCCTTTAGCAGTAACTGTACTTGTAAGAAACGTAGTCTGTTTGTAGCTCTAGAGGCCAGGCTCAGTGAATTGAAGACTCAGCTCCACACCCTGTAGTCGGTGCGGGCCATGGTAGCTTAGCCACCGTAAGCCCCCCCCCCCCCAGCAGATCCCGAGCAGCAGGGAAAGCAGGCTGGCTGGGTGACTGTCACTACATTTCCACCGCCAAGGTGCCGGTGCTCGTGTCAGTGCTGGTGTCGGTTTCAATGAACCAGCGAAACTCTTAACAGGCCTGCGTTTCCACCGCGCTTTGTGAGCTCCCCTTTGTTGTGCTGTGAACACATTTTAGGGTCCAAACAAACTACTGCAGCATCTGTGTGCAGCTCAGAGGGAAACACAGACAGAGATTAGAGCAAGACCACAAGTACGCACTTTGTGTCCTTTTATCTGTGATATGAACAAAGCAGCAAGTTCAGCCTCAGAGCCCAACCTAATTCACAGCTGAGAAAACTGCATCGCTTTTCTCCTGTAATGCACACCATGCAGTGAAACAGCGGCAGAAAACTTTACGCTGAGACGGCAGAGTCACGCCCTTCTGCTGCTTTCACCACACATTCTTGGTTCCAGACCAGCTAGCTTGCGGGGCCCAAGTTGAACCCATTTTTTCGGCTGAGCACCGAGTGCGTTTGTGGTGGAAAATCGCTGAATGGTTCAAATACTGACACTGGCACCTGGTCAGTGGAAAAGAGGCCTGTGAGGAAGAAGCGTAGTCCAAAACAGAAGCCCCGGGTACACCACCAACCTGTTCACATCTCTAACCGTTTTCTTACTCTGGTTATTGGCGACTCTGTGTTGAGAAACGTGAAGCTAGCGACACCAGCGACCATAGTCAAATGTCTTCCTGGGGCCAGAGCAGGCGACATTCACGGAAATTTGAAACTGCTGGCTAAGGCTAATCGTAGATTTGGTAAGATCGTTATTCACGTCGGCAGTAATGACACCCGGTTACGCCAATCGGAGGTCACTAAAATTAATATTGAATCGGTGTGTGACTTTGCAAAAACAATGTCGGACTCTGTAGTTTTCTCTGGGCCCCTCCCCAATCAGACCCGGAGCGACATGTTTAGCCGCATGTTCTCCTTGAATCGCTGGCTGTCGGAGTGGTGTCCAAAAAACAACGTGGGCTTCATTGATAATTGGGAAAGTTTCTGGGGAAAACCTGGTCTTGTTAGGAGAGACGGCATCCATCCCACTTTGGATGGAGCAGCTCTCATTTCTAGTAATCTGGCCAAATTTATCAACCCTCCTAAAACCTGACTGCCCAGGGTTGAGACCAGGAAGCAGAGTTGCAGTCTTACATGCCTCTCTGCAGCTTCTCTCCTCCTGCCATCCCCCCAAAACCCCATCCCCATAGAGACGGTGCCTGCTCCCAGACCACCAAAAAAAAAAAAAAAACAACTTTCCTTTATGATGAAGTTTATAGTTAGGGCCAGATCAGGTGACCTGGGGCAATACAACACCTCACATTCCTGGGTGGTTTACAGCAGAGGTCCCCAACCCTCGGGCCGCTGACCGGTACATGGGTCATTTGGTACAGGGCTGCACTTAAAGAATAAATAACTTACATTATTTCCATTTTACTTATTGTCTGAGTCTGAATGATGTTTTATTTTGAAAAATGGTCAGATTCTCTCCGTTATATCCCTCTGACTGCCAGGTGGGGACCACAGACCACTTCTCAGTACCTATGCTTTCTGGATGATGTTTTGGTCACTTTTGAATGTTGGTGGTGCTTTCACACTCGTGGTAGCATGAGACGGACTCTACAACCCACACAAGTGGCTCAGGTAGTGCAGCTCATCCAGGATGGCACATCAATGTGAGCTGTGGCAAGAAGGTTTGCTGTGTCTGTCAACGTCCACAGATGGGGGTTGTGCTCACAGCCCAACACCGTGCAGGACGCTTGGCATTTGCCAGAGAACACCAGGATTGGCAAATTCGCCACGACCCTCCATGTGCTCGCCAGAGGTAGCATGACTGCCATTAGGTACCGAGATGAGATCCTCAGACCCCTTGTGAGACCATATGCTGGTGCGGTTGGCCCTGGGTTCCTCCTAATGCAGGACAATGCTAGACCTCATGTGGCTGGAGTGTGTCAGCAGTTCCTGCAAGATGAAGGCATTGAAGCTATGGACTGGCCCGCCCGTTCCCCAGACCTGAATCCGATTGAGCACATCTGGGACATCATGTCTCGCTCCATCCACCAATGTCACGTTGCACCACAGACTGTCCAGGAGTTGGCGGATGCTTTAGTTCAGGTCTGGGAGGAGATCCCTCAGGAGACCATCCGCCACCTCATCAGGAGCATGCCCAGGTGTTGTAGGGAGGTCATACAGGCACGTGGAGGCCACACACAATACTGAGCCTCATTTTGACCTGTTTTAAGGACATTACATCAAAGTTGGATCAGCCTGTAGTGTGTTTTTCAACCTTTAATTTTGTGTGTGACTCCAAATCCAGGCCTCCATTGGTTAATAAATTTGATTTCCATTGATGATTTTTGTGTGATTTTGTTGTCAGCACATTCAACTTCATACAGAACAAAGTATTCAATGAGAATATTTCATTCATTCAGATCTAGGATGTTATTTGAGTGTTCCCTTTATTTTGTTGAGCAGTGTATATACTGTTCCAGTCACACTGTGAGACATATGCAACCATTCATATGTGAGTCTGCTCATACTTTTGACAGGCACTGCATATTGTAATCTATAGTGTGATTAAATATTCATTTAAAAATCAGGACTTTGAGTCGATGCCTCACCTGTAAATAGCCACACTACAGTTTAAAAGCCAGACAGCCTACCAGCTAATGCTGTTCACTTTAGATACCTGACATCCCGGTATAACCAGAGTAGATAAATAACTTTCCCTGATATAAAATCGGCGCTTCAAATGTGAGCATTTCTGATCGTGTCCTCAGTCCAGTTTTTATCAGTACATTTGATGGCTTGCAACCACAGACGCCTCAATTTTCTCTCAAACAGCTGTGATCCCGTTGGATTCGGTACAACTTCAGTCTGCTTTTGGTAGAGTAGAAATACTGACAGCCAAACACTCAACAGCAGACATTTATGATGCTGATATCGCTTTTAAATCACATTTAACTGCTGCAGAGTCTCGTTGTCCTTATTGGTTTGAATGGAGTAGCAGTTCACTTCTGTTGCCAGAATGCGCACGCATCCTTTGATGACGTAGGCTGTAAAAGGGTCTATAGTGGGGTTTCCTCCGCGTGGAGATGGAAGCTGTTTTCTTCCTACACCAGGGAGAATATACTGGAGGTAATGGAACACTGTCATGGTATGGGGATGCTGTGGGATTCTTTTGGGGTTTAGGGCCTTCTGCAGGCAGGCTCCTCTCAGCCAGGTGGAGCGTTTCCACTCTGCGGCTGCACGCACCTGTCCTCAAATTGGGCCAGCATTTAAGGACCAGTGGAGCAGTGTACTCTCCGCCAGATTGTCTCGTACCTCAGTGGTAACCAGTGTTGTTTTAGCCGTTTTTATGTGCTGCATCTCATTCCAGGTTACTTACCATCTCTTTTGGAGTACGGACTTTCTACTCCTCTGTGGCTGTAGCAAGCTTTCTACTGTGGAGTCACCTGTTTCCATCTTTGTAGCCGCCGCAAATTCAGACTCCCCTTTTCCTTGGATACAATCTGCTTGCTGACCTGTCTGCCTGCTCGCCCTCCTCCAGAAAACCTGCGGAATTCCTGCAGCACTTTTGTTATTCCTCACCCTTCAAGAATTATTCAATTAAATTCAATTCAATTTTATTTATATAGCGCCAAATCACAACAAACAGTCGCCTCAAGGCGCTTTGTATTGTGGGTAAAGACCCTACAATAACACAGAGAAAACCCAACAGTCGAAACGACCCCCTATGAGCAAGCACTTGGCGACGGTGGGAAGGAAAAACTCCCTTTTAACAGAAAGAAACCTCCAGCAGAACCAGGCTCAGGGAGGGGCAGTCATCTGCTGCGACCGGTTGGGGCTGAGGGAGAGAGACAGGACAAAAGACATGCTGTGGAAGAGAGACAGAGATTAATAATAATGATTAAATACAGAGTGAAGTATAAACAAGTAAATAAAGGTGAATGAGAAGAAACAGTGCATTATGGGACCCCCCTCAGCAGCCTAGGCCTATAGCAGCATAACTAAGGGGTTATCAATTATCAAGTGGATCATAAAGTGGATCATAAAGTGGATCATAAAGTAAGCGCCCTACCATGCAACCCTACTCAGTCTAGTATAGTGAGCTCATGTGAAAGACAATAACTCTTCTTTCTCTCTGTCCCCAGTGGCTCTGTGCTCAGGACGTCTCCCACTCTCTGCACATTTATCTTTGCCTAGTGTTGGTAAAGATTATTTTACTGCAGAGCTGTTCTTCTGTGGTCTGCATTGTTGGGTCCTTTTTTTAGTGAGTGGCTCACAGGCCGTGACAGAACACATGTGACGATGTTACTGTAGAGTCCTGTCAAGGCTGGAGTCAGCACACGGGGGGGGGGGGACTGCCTGTGACATGGATGAGGTCCTCTGGCCGTTTTTTGCAGTGATTATTTGATTTTGACAGGAAAGGCTTGGATTTGGGGAATTAGCTTGAGTTTTTAGATTTGTGTTTAAGGTTTTGGGAAAATGGGTGTTGGTGAGTTAGCAGTTCAGAAATACTGTAAAAGGGAGTTTTTCCTTCGCACTGTCGCCAAGTGCAAACATCACAGTCCACAGAGACTGCTCCTGACCTCATCGGTCAGCCTGTCCATCACCACTGCAAAAACAAAGGCGCTCAGAGCTGATCACCGATGTAATCCCATCCCCACCTTCAACCCACCTGGCACTCCAACTGCACACCTCATACCTGTCCTGAACCATTACAGGCCAATGCAAGATTAAAATATACATACATGCACACCAAGGAAACTGTTAGAGGTGCACACAGGGCAGAACTCGAATAAAGGTTCTTCACACATTCTGGTCCAGCTCCTTACAGCTATATCCTTTACAGTGGCACACAACAACAACACAAGTCAACAAGCTTACTAATACAGAATGACACCACAAAGGTCAATGTGTAAAGAGGCCCTGAAACACAAGGCTGCCACACTGTGCTGTTACCCTGCCCTGATGCTACTGCTGCCATAAAAATTCTACAGAAAGCCTGATTAAAGATGATTTAAGAATCTTTTTTTCTCACCTCTCCTCATGATCTTCCTCTGGTTTGGACTGAGGGACTGACGCACCAGTCCAGGTCCTCCTGGGCCTCTTTTATGATCGAGTTCCTGTGTGGGATGAAGAGGGGAAGTTCTATTAAAAATAATTTTAAGATGGGGTCTATTTTCCTGCTCCATACTGACAGCAGCTGTCAAACAGGATGCTCTAAGCTAGCTGTGTGCTCATCTTTGTGTAGAACTGTAAATAGACTGGATTAAATGTTAGGATGGCTGACCTGTATGGACCAAGCTAGAGAAGGCTCATTTATACAATTAAAGCAGACGAACAGCCTGTGTGGCCCTCAGCTGAA
Source organism: Pterophyllum scalare (assembly GCA_024447675.2). NCBI lineage: Eukaryota > Metazoa > Chordata > Actinopteri > Cichliformes > Cichlidae > Pterophyllum > Pterophyllum scalare. Next base: position 42,932 of record JAMQGT020012731.1, on the reverse strand, counting down.
TGCGTTTGCTGCATGCAGCTGTTTGTGGGAGTCTTTCCCCTGAGCTATTAAACCTGCACCTTCAACATTTCTAAGGGAAGTTCCACACATTTACACAACAGGCACAGTGACCGCTTCAGTGAATATTCATAACTAACAGTGCTTCCCCCACAAGCACAGCACCACACCCTGAAGCTGCCTGGGTCCTCCATCACATGCCAGCAACAGAATCCAGGAAGCAAAACTGCTGCACGAAGAGTGTAACCTGAGGATGCTCGAGCATCTTTCCTGCTTTGGTAGAAAATGTAAAGCATTAAGCATTTACCTCCATTAGATGATGCACCGTGATCTCAATTTTCTCACACACACACACACACACACACACACACACACCAGCAGTTCACAGACATGTTTCAAACACAGTGACTGAGGCTGAGTGGCCTGCATGCAGCTCCATCATGGTCCTCTAGGTGGCAGAGTGAGCTGAGCATCTATTTTAAGCTTTGCCTGAGCTGAAGGACAAGATATTTATAGCTCGAGATCTGCTTACTGTTTGCAGCCGAGGTTCAAACACGCACGCACAGGGAAAGAGATAAAAATAGCCCAGCATCCATCCTCTGCATGCTGCCTCCCTCCTTCATGTGCTTCCACACAGAGGCAGAGTAAGAGCCTCTCATAAAGCCCTCAAACTCACTCTAGTTCACACCCTGCCGCCCACTGCAGCCAGGATCCACTCACACACACACACACACACACAGGAAGCTCTGGCCTTCAGCACACACACAGCTGGGCTAACATGATGATTTGCTGGTGTCATAGACGATAAACACAAATATGTTTCTTCTTCCAAACACTTTAACAATCAAATAAAAACTTTCATATCAATATTTGTCAGATATCAAATGAAGCTCTGCATCACTGCTTTCACCTCCATCTTCTGATGGTGCTCACTGGTTGAAGCTGTTTAGTCGCATCGTGACTCGAAGGTTCAGGTCAGGGCAAAAACTCCCTTTCATGATGTGCTGGACGTGGCAGGATCCTGAAAGATGAAAGAGTCTTCATATGATCCTAAAAAAAAAAAAGAAGGTACAAAAGCATCAGAAGGCTGCAGATGCACTTTCAACAGCACCATTCTCCTGAATATGTGACTCACCAAGTTCACCAGTATCAAACAGTGAGAAATGGGGGTGCATCCACCCATGGATGCAGTGGAACAATATTTTATCATGGCTGTGAATTAATATGAGCTGCTGTGATGTGGAGAGCAGGTTTTCATGTAAAGGGTTATCATCATCCTCATCATCATTCTCCACTTCAGCCTGAAAACCTGGAAATAATGGTCTCCGTGGGCTCAAAGGCACACTAACAGCCCTGATGGAGAACCGCTGACACCAGAAATGTCATAGCGGGCGGTGTGACAAACAGAGATGGAACCAGAACGTAGGACTCCAGAGGCGTACGTAAACTCAAAAGGGTATCCCAAAAAGCAAAAATACAAAATCCTCCTGGGAGCCAGGCAAGGTACATAATTCAAGACAAGACACAAACACTCCACGATGACATAACCAACAACCTGAACGCAGACAAAGTATACACTCTAGGTAATGAGGCAATGAAGAACACCTGGGAAGGAGACCCAGGAAGGAAAACAAAACACTGCACAAGAAACAAGACACTACCAAAATAAAACAGGAAGTGGAACACGGACCAAGACTAAGACAAGAACTTGGCAGGGACAGTGTGTAACAAAGCACAGAGACAAGATACCAGCACCACCTAAACATAAGCCAGGAGCTAAACAAAGGAAACAGCCCGGGACCATGACAAGGAAGACAGCAAAGGACGAGTGTCAGCTTATCTTCCCGTTTCAGGGCAGTCAAATGTTTTCCAGTGAAAATGGTTTGTTTGAGTCTTGCTGCGATTCAGTCGCCGGTTTGCGTTCAGAAAAAGAGGAAGCTGTGCATGAGAACAGCGTTATTGGCTGTTCAAACACAGAGGGCAGGAGAGGAGCAGATGATGCCATCTCCCACACCCTCACTCTGCCTTATCACACCTGGAAAATAAGGACATATACATCAGCATGTGTTTCATCAGGTTCAGCTCAATGTTGTTCCCCAGCAGCTGGTGAGGAAGTTCCACTCTGTGGCTGGATTCCAAACCTCCTGACAGCACTGGCAGCAGAACCTGAACACACCCCAAAGGAACAGCGTGCTCAGGCCTTTGCTGTTCACGCTGCCCGCCATGACTGCACCGCTAAGTCTAAAACCAGCCTCACCATGACACCTGCTGATGGCACAGCGGGCCTCATCAGGAGCAGCAAAACGTCATACAGGGAGCAAACCAAGAGACTGTTCTCTCCTGCTAATCAGACGTGGAGCGTAAGAAGCATCAAGTCTTTTTATTGAATGTATATGTCAAAATATTACTAACATAAACATCAGCATAATCCCAACATACAATACCCCCACTCCAGTGGAGCCCCAGCCCTCCAAGGAACCTGAAGTAAACATACAATCAAAATCAGCATAGTACTGAAATTACCATAATAAAAACTGTAAAATTACTAAAGGGAAGAAAAAAGAAAAGAGAAGAAATGGGAAAAAAGGTATATATAATTAATTTGATGAAATAAAAGCTCTCTCAATCTATTAGATTCATATTGGCTAGGGTGCAGGGTCCATCATCTTGGTGAAGTCAGCATTAGTGATGTCTAATTTCTCTATATAGCCTAAAAGAGGTTTCCATATGGCATAGAATTTTTTGAGCACACCCTCTTGTAGAGTGCCGGATCTTCTCTAAAACTAAATGGTGAAGAAGGTCGTTCAGCCACATCTTGAAGGTTGGGGGGCATTTCTCTTTCCACTTAAAGAGTATTTGACATCTAGCTATAAGTGCTGTGAAGGCTATCATGTGTCTTGCCTGATGGTTAGGATAAGTGTCTTGTGGAGTTGTCCCAAATATAGAGGGAATGGCAGAAAGTTCTGTAGGCGTTTGTAGAACATCTGAAAGAGTTTTGGATATTAGTTGCCAGAAATTATTTAATTCTGAGTAAGACCAAAACATACGTGAAAGGGTAGCTGGCATTTCCCTATAGATCATAAATAGGGTCAATGTTAGGCGTGAACTTTGCTAGTCTGACTTTAGACCAATGAAGGCGACATACAACCTTGAACTGAGTAACTGTGTGCCATAAACATATTGAGGAGGAGTGTATTCTATCCAAGGTATTCCCAGATTTCTTCAGTAAGCTGCAGCCCTAAGTTATCCTCCCGTTGTTTTCTTATTGAAGTCAAATCTTCCATATTGTGTGTGTTTAATAAGGAGTATATTTTCCCAATAACACCTTTGGACTGTGATGTAAATTTCAGAATGGAATTTAAGAGGGAATTGGGTGGCTAAGATGGGAAGTTGGTGAAGGAGGGTCCTACAAAACTGCAGAGCTGCAAAAAAAAAATTTTTTTAAATGTGACTTGGGGATATTAAATTTAAGCGTTGACTGATCAAATGCAAAGGTGTTGTCAGTGAATAGGTTTTCTATTGTGATAACTCCTCTATTGACCCACTCATGGAAAGCTCTGTCTATAGTTGATGGTTTAAATTGGTGATTTTTAACTATGGGAGCACAGGTGGGCAGATCACCGAGAGAAAAGGCTAGTCTAAATTGTGCCAATATTCAAAAGGGATTTGTTTTACAGTTGGGTTTAGAGTAAACTTGGATATGGATTCCAAGAGAGGCAACTTTGAACAGCATAATGAGTGTAAGGAGGTATTTAGACAAGAGGAGTTTTCCATTCGCAGCCATTCTGGACTTAAAGGCTGGGAGAGATATAAAAGCATGTCATCTGCATATAGGGACACCTTGTTGTCTGAACCATATCTCTGTATTCCCCCTATACTAGCTTCACACAGCACCAACACCAGAGGCTCGATTGCAATGGCAAATAGGATATGAGACAGGGGGCAACCCTGTTGGGTGCCACGGCAAAGGGACAAGTATGAGGAGAGATTATTGTTTGATTGAGCAGCTGCCAAGGGGGAGGAGTACAGGACCTTGAGCCATGATATGAGTTCATTACCAAAGCCACATTTTGTGAGGGTGTAGAAGAGGTAGTCCCATTTCCACCCGATCAAACGCCTTCTCATCGTCAAGAGATACCAATATTTCTGGGATATCGGGTGGCGTGGGACCATAAAGTATATTCAGTAGTTGTGTAATGTTAAAAAAGTGTCAACCTTTAATAAAGTCTGTCTGGTCATCTGCTATAATTGAAGGCAAAACCTCCTCTAAATGTTGGGCTAGGATTTTGGAATGGATTTTACTGTCTAGGTTCAGAAGTGAAATGGAACAAAATGAGCTGCAATCTAAAAGATTTTTATCTTTTTTAGGGGTAAGGAGCTAACCGCTTGGGTTAAGGGAAGAGAACCAGTGGCATGTGACTTTTTTTAAATTCACTCGGGAAGCCGTCAGGTCCTGGAGATTTTCCAGCTTGCATGTATTTGGTTGCAATAGTAACCTCCTCCACAGAAAATGGTCTGTCTAAATTGCATAGGAGTTTGTCATCAATTGTGGGGCAGTTTATTTCCTTAAAAAAAGAGTAGAGAGAGAGATTCACTCTCATACAGTTTTGAGTAAAATCTGTGGAAGCATGAGTTGATCTTTGACTGGTTTATTTGTTTAGTGCCCAATTCATCCTTTATCTCAGGTACTGTTCTATCCACAGCTTTCTGATGTAGCTGATGAGCAAGAATCTTCCCTGCCTTTTTTCCTTTATCTTCATACATTTTACTTTGTGATTTAAAAATTAGATTTTCAGTGTGCCTTGTTGATAGTAGGTTGAACTCTGTTTGAAGTGTTAGTTGCCGTTTGAATAGGTCATTTGATGGGGTGGCAGCAAGTGTCGCATCTAATTTGAGGATATAATTTGTTAACTGTTCATATTATGAATCTTCCTTTGTTGAGCAGTATATGATATTATTTGCCCTCTCTAGATATGCCTTCATTGACTCCCACACTGTTGACTAAGTCATTCCTGGGGTCTGGTTGTGTTTGAGAAAAAAAGGTTATTTCAGAGGACATAAACTTAATGAAATCTGAAATCTGAAAGTAGCAATGTATTAAGACACCAAGGGTGGTAGCTATTGTAGGAGGTGGGTAAACACTGGGTCATCAACAAAGGAGCATAATCCGAGATGATTATAGCATGATATTCACATTTTCTCTCTAGGGAGAGAAGCCTTTTGTCCAGGAAGAAATAGTCTATGTGGGAATATGTCCCGTGAACTGGTGAAAGAAGGAGTAATTTCTAACTGTGGGATTTTGAAAGCGCCACACGTCAGTCAGACCATTTGAATTAAGGAGGAGCTGCAGTTGGGAGGTCACGCTGGTCATAGTCCTAGGTGAGCTGTGGTCTAATGTAAGAGACAGTGCATAGTTCATATCTCCTCCAAGTATAAGGTGGTGCGTGTCCATGTTGGGAATACGTGCAAAAATATTTATGAAGAAAGAGCTGTCAGCCCAATGTGGTGCATAGACCAGGACAACTGGTGTATTGTACAGCCTACTATTATCAGACGACCTTAAGGGTGGTTGACTCTAATGGCGACGCCATTGTTGATAGTTGTGCCTCTTGATTGGATCGCCTTTAAGGGCTTGTTGTTTTTTCAATGGGAAGAGGGTCATGTGACACATCAAACTTATTGGGAATTTTACAAGAAAAACAATGGTGTGCATCAAAAAAATTGATGGTATGGTGTGGTATATGGGGTACAAAGATAGTGGGGCCATTCTTCATCAATGGAAACCTCAAGGCCACTGGATATGCAAAATTGCTACATGATGATGTATTTCCCTCTTTATGCACTGAAGCTGGCACATTCCCTGAGTTTTTCCAGCAAGATGGTGCACCACCACATTATGGGTGTCAGGTCCGAGCATTCCTAGATGAACAGTTTCCTGGAAAGTGGATTGGTCGTCGTGGGCCAGTTCAATGGCCCCCAAGGTCTCCCAATCTGACCCCCTTAGACTTTAATCTTTGGGGTCATCTGAAGGCAATTGTCTATGCTGTGAAGATGCGAGATGTGCAGCACCTGAAACTACGGATACTGGAAGCCTGTGCTAGCATTTCTCCTGCGGTGTTGCTATCAGTGTGTGAAGAGTGGGAGAAGAGGGTTGCATTGACAATCCAACACAATGGGCAGCACTTTGAACACATTTTATGAGTGGTCAGAAACTTGTAAATGAATGTAAGGTTCCCAAAAAGAGATTTTAATCTGAATTCCAGCAGAGCTCGTCTTTCATGCTTCTTACTCCATCACCGGCTCACTAGCGCCCCCAGTGTGCACATTTCTGATGACCTCGACTGCTCCACCATGCTCCGTCATGAAGAAGGCACAACAACATGAGCACTTCCTGCGGAGACTGAAGTCAGCCAGATTGCCATCACCTCTGAAGAGCGTCCTGATCAGCTCCATCACTGTGCGGTCTGGGAACTGCAGAGTACAGGAGTCCATGTCCCTGCAGCGCTACATCCATCTTCCATCCTGCATCCACAGACCTTCTGCTGCTGTGAAGAACCCAAACCACCCGCCTCACAAATGCAGTGGCACAGATCAGGAACTGTAGAAAAGCCTGGACTAGAAAAGAAGAGCATCAGGAGCTTCAGCTGCAGGAGAGGAAATCTAAACTTGGTCTTTCAGACTTTTTCAGAGATCTATAACAGGCTGAGGGATGAAACGATACACTGAAGGATACGGACGCTTAAAACTCCTCAAAGTGTTTCCTTCCATTCTCGTTTGTGTCATTAATTATTGTCATTGTACTTTCTCTCTTTCATTGTGAATCGATACTGGGAGTTCTTTGTCTCACTTTGTCCATTTAGAGTTTCATTTCTGGGATCTTCATCAATAAGACAGATAGAGGCCGGCTGAAATCAGCTAAAGTGGTGCCAATAACAAAGAGCCCATTTAGGTCTGTCTGATGATGGCTGACAGAACAAACCGTTCAAAAAGGTAAAAGTAGAGCCGGCAAAGAAACACACAATATTTCCCTCCACTGTTCCTTCTCCCACTTTAAATTCACACAGCAGGTGGGCAGCTGTACACACCAGTGTCTGAAGATGACGGATGTATCAGTGAGGTGTTCACAACTCACACCTGCTGCAGTGGGAAAACACCGTGAGACGCTCAGAAAAAGAGGACAAAGCTTTATTATACATGCTGCTGAGAAATAAAGGAAGGAGTGTGGTGAATAAATCTCTGGAATTAAATAAAGAGCTGAAAACAGGATGTAGACAAAGCCAATAAACTGTAAGAGGAGAGGAAGTGACTGCAGATGATGCAGTGACAGGGTGCAGGGTGGGCAGCAGCGGCCTGCCGGCGGCTCGGCTCGCTCTGCAAACACTTTCGGGCTGTGAGAGCTGCTTCCTGCACCACAGACCGAGTCTGTAGGTTTCTGTGCCAGTCAGGCTGTCTGCAGAGGATCAACATCAGATTCGCTGATGCTCAGATTAAAACACCATCACAGTCATCCTCCTAGTGCCTGGGAGGAGCATAAATGAATCTGATGGTGCTCTCCTGCAGAGATACCAACTGACCGAGTTGTAGGCACAGACAGGTTTTTAACCCTTTAGTTAACCAGGAAGTGAAACTCTTTAGATTAAGAGTTCTGGGCTGATGGACGCAGCATTAACCAGAGCCACCGAAGACAACCTGCTCAAACTGGGCAGAGCATCCACAGTCCACACAGAAGCCTCTGTGGCACCCTGCTGACACAGATACAAAAGGAGGGAAGCAGCGTAATAATAATGCTAACTTTATTTAAACAGGTGAGTTATAGAAACATCCTCCCCCATGCAGCTCTTATGAGGGGGAGTTCAGTCTCCAGAGACCAAAGCAGCTTCTGTATCAGGCTGTAAACATGTTTATTTCTGCTGAACGATTTAACATGGGAGTCTATGGGGACTGACTCACTGTGGCGCCTCTGCTGGACTGCAGAGGAACTGCAGCTTTGTGTTTCAGGTTGGTGGTTGTCGTTCAGCAGACAGTGAAAATTTGGTCAGATGTTTTTGGATGTAGACTGTATAAAAGTATAACTGAGGGTAGTTATGACATATTTTAGCCCTGAGTTTCAATCAAATTAAGAACACGATCTATAAAACATAACAAAACCAAAACAAGACACCTATGACTGACCTGTGAGAGCCACATCTGCACAGTGGATGATGCATAAAGGAGAACAGACCTGTTTCCAGATGTTTAATTCTAAAAAGGTTGGGTGGCTTTGGGTCCCCAACATCACATATATTCAGCTGCTTCTTCTTACTGGAAACATCAAATTATTTATATGCAAATGATGCAACTGCACAGAAGAAGGTTTGAATTTAGTTTTATTGAAGTGCACAGCTGCCGCATAGCCTCCCACCTGCTGTGTCAAGACATGACTGAGTGAGTGAGTTCAACATCACAACTCTGGCAGCTCTTCATGCTTCGGCCCTGCAGCATCAAATAAGTTAAAACCAGCAGAATGACTAAGCAGTTACAAAGCTGCACATTCGAGCTGCCGCAGAGGCTGTTAAAGCAGCTTCACAACACAAAACCACACAAACACGACTAACAGGAAGAACACAGCGTGGCTCCACTGCACTCTGTCACGATTAACACGCACACACACACACAGTTCTTTTGATCAAGTACAAGTGCCCCAGTCTCCGTCGCCCTCTTGTGGTGGAGTTGTGAGCAGCTTCTTTTGCTGATGCATGCATGGAAGGACAGTGGTGATGGTGCTGTTTCTGACCACAGTGTTCATATACATATATACATCTTTGTCCAAGATTCTCTAGAGGAGTGAGAAAGACTGCAGCTTCACTCTGCCTGTTGGTGGGAATAAAACATCAGCAGCTGGATACATCCCAAAATAACCATTTAGGGAATGAACTGTTCCCCTCATTCCAAACTGGCCTTTGAGCAGGTGAAACCAGGTCACATGTTCTCAGGCTGTGTCCATCTTACTAACCCTGAGGACATCTGGTATTTTCGGATAGCAGTATCATCCCCCTCCTCCTCCCGCTGCTGCTCTGCTCCATCCTGACATTCAGCCTGATGGGAGCAGCTAAGCTCCAGCTGAGCAGCTCTGAATCCCAGCCTCCCTCCATCCCTCCCTCTGCTTCATGCTCATAGCAGCTGATGCTGCACAATCCCACAGAAAAAGACCCTCCTGTAACAGGAAGGCCATAAATTCTATGGTGGTTAAAGGCTAAAGCTGCTATTATCTTCAAAATAACACGACTACAGATAGACCCTCAACTCCGATATAAGTTTACATCCTGACAACAGAACTGGGAGGAGCCCCAAAAAGTTTAAAGTGTGCAAATCAAATGTGGAGGAGAGGCCCTCACATGAACTCTGCTGCAGCTCCACGTTTTCAGTCCGGCCGACTCGAGGAAATGCCACAGACATGACCTGAGCTGTATCCATAGCAACAAGCATCGCAGGTGAATATGAATGCAGAGGAGGTTATTCTGTCCTGGCTGACCCCTTTCATGCCTCTCTAAGTAAAATCCAGGTTTCAGCGTAACAGGGAGGAAAACACCGACCTCCAGCAAATTTAAATCAGCTTATAAGCAGAGAGGGAAATAAGAGCAGACCTCTGCTGCAGTCTGTTCTCCGAGGATGAACTCCTTCTTCTCCCCTTTGCATCTCCTCCTCCTCCTCCTGTGTCTTTTTCTTCCTTGGCCCTGGAGACGTTTTACATTTACATCACATTACACAGTCTGAGATGATGAGAGCACCGTGTACCTGTCAGTCTCAATGCAGAGCGGCTCCTGCCTCCAGGTGGGGAAGAGGAAACTCTCTCTCACACACACACACTGTTTGCTCTCTGTGTGTTACAGTCAGCTTGATAACACAAAGACCCTCTAAGGAGAGCACGCAGTGTTCCTCTCTGAGGATTGTGGGAAATGAGCGGTCTCCTCGTGTCTCTGGTCCATCCTTCAGCCTAAAGCCACAGCGAGCATCCATCAGCTTCATGTCCTTCCTGTGCCACATGTTCAGACTGCTAGAGGTTCACCTTCCTCAGTAACACAACAAGAAGCACAAATGCTTCCTGGACTTTGGATCCACTTCAGCCAGCAGCTTCATGACATGACGGTCAGATGGTCATCTTCATGTGAAGTGTTAGTAGAGTTAGGGGTTAGAGCTGATTATTTTGTATTCACGTTAGTGCAGAAATCCCCTTGTAAGCCCTGGATTATTAAAGCTAAAGTCAGTAAACTTCATTTTTCCTTATGGTCCTGAAACCTCGCTGCAGCGGTCTGCACAGGAAGTGGATGCAGGAAAAGCAACAAGGAGAAACTGTACAGTTCCAGTTGTAAAGTGAATGTAACAGGTTAAAGTCAAGGAGCGTTCTGTTTTAGTGCTCACACAGAGGCCTCGCATGAGGCACGGCTGCTGTGACCTCTGATTTAACACTGAAAATATGAACAGCTGCTGGATGGGATGGCGTTCTATGATCCTGTCTAAGAAGCAGCTCCGGCTTCCATTCTTCCTTCCTAGAAGAAGCAGTTGTAGCCCCCGGGCAGCCCCATCCCCACGGGCAAGAATGCCAGGTAGTTGGAGGGCACGTAGCCTCTCTGACCCCCTCTGGTCTCCACCAGGGTCCACTCAGGTTTCCCTCGCTTGTCGTGACGCTCCAGGATACAAACAAGTTCTCCGACCCGAACAGAAACTTCATGTTTTGATCTGGCTGTGAAATCATAGCCCATAACCTGCAAAACAGTGAATAAAAACAAGATTAACAGTCCGCTGCTCCACTGCACGATCAGCTTTATTCCCAGATCCCTCCTGGAATACTCAGAGAGGAAAACAAACGCTCACCCCAGTCACCCGCAACATTAACATCAGCCTGTCAGCACACTGAGCATATGTTTATATCTGAGTTTTCCGGGGCTGCTCTGATCCATCGCTTCAGTTCTGATCTTCAGGGACCTGCTGATATCAGACGATACCTGCCGATACCTGAACTGATTGATACAGAGTTAAACCAATCTTTCCTGTGAGGAAGGTTCAAACAACATCAAGCTATACTTAAACATTGCCTTCATAACTTTGTGACAAATAAAAATATCCAAGACTGCGATCATGGGACCAACACACCTAAAAATAAAAGACCATAATTTAATGTCATTGGTCTGATTTGAGCTCAGTGGGGTTGACAGTGCACCTCCTTACAGAGATGAGCGATAATTTTACATCACATGATGTTACTGCAGCATGAGAAACTCAGGCAGCAGCTGCTGTGGACATGTCAGTGTTTTTATCACTGCTACACCTTCATCTCTGGGAGGACAGCCATCCGTCACATCCAGCAACAGAACATTTACCTGCAGCCTCCGCAGCACAAACCAGGTGCTTGGTGCAAAAAGCAATAACACGGACACCTGAGAGGTGGGAGCAGACTCAGGGTCACAGAGGAGAACCTCAGAGGAGCAATCCTTCATTTTAGCAGGCAACACACACACACACACACACACACACACACCTACAGTGAGCAACAGTCCCTCAACTTCATGCTTGGGTACTTATAAAAAAAACTCAGCGTATTAATAATAAGACATCTTCAGATCTGAGCCCTTCCAACATTGAAACTCATTTGCCTAATAAGGCTGGTGAGATGGTATAAAAACTGTAGGTCTGAGAAGCTAGTGCAGACTTTCCAAAATCACTCTGATGAAAGACTGAACAGCAACAGCGCGCAACTGGAGTCAGAGGTTGAAGGACCACAGGTGAGCACAGCAGCTGCTAAAAACCAAAGGCCAACAACGGGACTGCAGCATCAGTTAAATATCTGCAAGAACTCATACAAACCATATCTGTGATGTTATAAAAGGATTCTTCCTTCAGCCATACCTCACAGATACGAAGGAGTATTAGTGCCACATTGAGAAAAAAATTAAATTGTGTATTTTGAGAATAAAGTCAAAATTTCAAACAAAAAAAAAAGTTGAAATTTCAAGAAAAAAGTCAGAATGTGCAGATTTAAGCTGTTTCGAGTCAAACAACTGCCACGCCACGTCTGCTCTAACCTCCAGAACGTCTTGTATTAGTTAGTGAAACTGTACTTTAGAATCGGTTTTAGTAACAAGGAACTCGTTTCTCTTTTAGTGCACAAACACAATGTAGTGACAACTAAAGAGATGACGCAGAAAGCTGCATCGCTCAGAAGGAAACACCACATAAACCGGCAGTGGTCAGATGCAAGGATTTCGATGATTGCACCTTCGTGCAGTACAGAGGGGATTTGCAGAATCACAAAACACAGTAAGGGGCTCGACACACAGGAAGCAACATCGCACACTCTCCATTTATTTCCTATGGAACTTGTGCGATGAGGCCATAATCGCTTCGCACAATGAATGGAGAGGGAGCGACGTCCCTCACCGCGTGTCGAGCCCTAAGACAGCTGATCAAGTTGTTTCATCTACCCAAGGCATTTTGTAGAGGGTACAGCAGCTGTGGCTGTTGTTTGACTTGAAATGATGACTTCGACATTATTCTCAAAATGCACGATTTATTAATTTTTTTCTCAATGTGGCCCTAATACTCCATCGTACACAGATTAGTGGGCTGTGGGTCGAATGGATAAATAATTTACAGCATTTATATCTGTCAAATTCTTATTTATTACTATTAGCTTCTGCCAGCATTAAATTAAAAAACCGTTGAAGCTTAAAGCAAAGCTTTCCGAGCCTGGCTGTGTTTGCGTTAACGGTTTCTTTAGCGGTGTCCATTCAGCGCTGTGTGAAGGCTGTGACTGACAGGTCTAAATGTGCAGTAAAAGTAAACTTACAACTTCAATACTATCCAGCCACAGAGTAAAACAATCATAAAAATGAATTTTTCAATGATGATCAATCGCTCTTGTTAAACAGGTGAGAACGAGTTTTTTTTAACTTAAAGGAAAACAGGTGTCTTTACAGCCTGTTCCAGCTTCTTCTACTCCCAGAGGAGCGCTAACACAGGGCTGTTGTCTCAGTGGGGACACCTAGTGTTCAGAAGACTGCAGAGTCCGGCACACGCTCAGGTGCCGTATGAATGGGTACAGGGCTGTGATGATGTCACATTTGGTGTACAACAAAAAAAACTCAGTGACCATGACCTAGGCCTCAAACTCATCTGTTAGTGGAGTCCAACCAGGCAGGCTAATTCACCACAAAATTTAATTACCTGGAAGCAAGGCTGACTCATGGCTGTTGGGGCGTGGCTCTCCGGGTTGTGGGAGTGTCTTCTGACCGCGGACACGCCTCCTGTCAGGGTCGGGTGTGGTGAAGGGGGCGGGTCCTCTGTTGGCTGGTGATAGCGAATGAGCTTCGAAGAAGGAGCATAGCCTCGCTTCCCTGCATGCAACACACCGCGAAGAAGAAGGTCACACATACAGACTCATGAGGAGTGACATGTATCAGAGGATGTAGTTCTAAAGTATTTACTGTTCAGTCCAACATGTTTTCACTGCGTTACTGTGACCTCAGGACGTCCTACTGTCCTCTTTCACAGGCCCATTCCACGCTCAGCGGCTCATCTATTTTAAAGCTGGTCTGCTGTGACAGCTGTTCACCACCAGATGGCGCCAGAGTATTTTCTAAACCCAGATCAGCAGCCTCTTTAAATTCTGGCCTCTCGTTTGAGTCTCAGTCACAGCAGGAACCTGCTCAGCCTCAGCTCATCCTCTGTGTCTGTTGATGCTTATTTGTTCTCCTTTATTCCACCTACAGTCGGGCAGCACCTGGACTGGATCCTAACAGTTCCCACAGTTAAAGCGTGATTCTCACCTCCTGCATCGACCAGCCATCTTCTTTTATCGCCACGGGTGTCAGCCTCGCTGATCACAGCCACCAGCTCCCCCTTAGTCAGGTTCAGGTCCAGTTCCCGACTGCCTACGACCATACCCATCACCTGGAAGATCTTTCCAGAGCCGTGCTTCTCCGTTAGCTGCTTCAGACGGCGCTGAGAGGACGGACTCAGAGGCTGAAACACACAAACATCAGCTGTGACAGAAACTGGAACAGGATGAAAGTGCTGCTCAGGTGAAACCTTCCAGATCCACCTGAAAGGTGTTTAGAAATCAAAACAATGACCAACAAATCAAAAATCCAACGTGCTGAACGTCATTCAGAAAGCTGCATCACAGGAAGCGGCACATTCATCTCTGACTCATTACACATGAATGACGTACGATGACAAAGGTTTCCTTCATGCCGTAACCTCCAACAAAGCGTGACATAACTCCTGAACTTTATTTATAGCACCTGAACGTGACCCCGTCTGAGCCCGAGACAGGCGGCTGAACAGGAAACACAGGCGGCCGTGGCAACAGAGGCTTTTTAGACCAATGACTTCAGGAAAGATTTAGAGAGCAAACAGTCAGCGGGGGGGGGCAGTCACATCTTATGATCTTATCAGGTGCCACACCAGGACGTCTGGAGATGTTGTCTCACTAATGATTTCTCAGAGTTTGTATGTTGTTAAATATCCAGATAAAAAAGTGATGTTTGCTGGATAATGAAACCAGGCTTATATTTAGCATTTTGGCCTTCACTCCAGCTCAGAATCAGCTGAGCTGTTGTTAATATACAGTCAGCGTGCACGTCTCAGTACAGTGCAGATCTGGAGGTGTTTGATCACAAACTCAGCTGCAGGTTTATGGAGACGACATTTTCAGCACTGATCAGAAAACACAAAGAATATCTGAACTCCAACCTGGACGGCCGGCACATTGAGCCTGTCCGCCACAGTGTGACATAAAGTCTGCAGCTTCCTGGCTTCTTCCAGCACCGCAGACTCCGCCCACTCCCAGAATGCACCAGGAGGAAGGCCACTGTGAGGCAGCTGGAGGCAGAAACATGGGAGAAAACCAGTCAGAGCAAACACACTGATATCCAGGATGTTTTCATGCATGTGACTGTCTGTAAGGAGGTTACCTGCTGTGCAAAGCTGTGAAACAGCTGCTCCATGTCTGAGGCCAGATCTCTGTGCAAACAGCTGAACGTCCCCAATGTGCTCCACATCATCTGCAGAGCCAGGCCGTTGAACTGCGGGAGCTCCTTCAGGAGCAGCGTGTTGATCGTCCTGAGAGGAGGAGAGTGGACAGGAGAGACTGTTACACACCGCTACTCTGAATTCGGTTTATTCAGAGTGCTCCTCAACACTGAGGAGCACTCTTTAAAAGAGTCCCTTTAACCCTCCTGGGAAAACTGAAAGTAAAGTGGTAACCTGATCATCTGTGGGAAATGTGGGCCGGTCATTCTTCTGCATTCTTACATCTGAATACAACTCACTTAAAAAACCAGGTGAGGTGGGTTCAGTGACTCCAGGACAGATACATGCTCCGCCTCTGCAGGTATCAGCAATAAAAACCATCTCTCACCTGTACGTGTTGGCCACAGCTTGCTCCTCGTAGCTCAGATTGGATTTGCCTTCGATCACTTCGTAGTCGAGCAGCTTGTCGAGTCTCTTTCTGATCAGGTTCCTCGGGCCCACCAGGAGGTCCCGGAGAGCACAGAGCGGCTTGTGGATGAGCGTCCTCATCCTCTTCTCCTGATGAAGGGAGGAAAAAAACGGCTCACTGAAGGCCAACATCTGGAGATTGCTGCATCAGTCATTTCACAGGTCTCAGCTCCAAAGTCCTTCATTTGTTCTGCAGGGTGGTTTAGACGGTCATCAGGACCACTCTACCCTGCTCTGCTGGGGGGTATCTGTGTGTATATGTGTGTGTCTGTGTGCCATGAACAGCCCTCCCCCTCTGCACGCTCTGAGACACGGCGGCCTGTTCGGGACCTCCAGTCCCGCTCTGAGCGTGTGCGGCTGCAGTACTTCTGTTTTCTGCTGGTTTGCTATGAAGAGCTGTTATAAAGAAGTCTGTGTGATGTAACTGGGCCGGTCCTGTAGACCTGTTGGCCTTCACCATGTGTTTACACAGGCGAGAGTACGAGTTTAACTGGAGCCCTAAAAATGAAAGCTCTGCAGCTGCAGACCCTGTAGCATAGGAGTAGCTGATAGGGGCAGAGGCTGGATTACATTTGCACATGAAGCATAAGGAAAGATGTGACCAGATCTGACATGATGCTGCATCGCTGTGACATCCACTTCCTGCACCTCTAAAGCATCAGAGCCCACCTCCACCCTTCTCAGAGTGAATCACTCACAAATGTCGGAAGGATCCACTGTCTGAGTGCCGTCATGATCTCCTTGTAGCAAATCGGTGCCTTTTCTCCATCCATGTCCAAGTCGAAGTCCTCCATCCTGCAGGACAGGAACCCCTGCGGACCAACAACACACAGCTGAGGGTCTGACTGTCCAAACATGTTCTCAGCAGGTCACTTTGGCTCACTTATTTTTCTTTCCAAAGCTGGAGAGTGTTCCAGAAATGCTTTGCAACCATGTTCACAGTGAAGCCAATAAGGCCATGAAGGTGAGCAACACAGAAGAAGAAGAAAGAAAGAAAGAGCAGAGGTTCCTTTTTTAGGTTCTTAGTGCTCAAGACAGAAAGCAGGCAAAGTAAAGTTTTCATGTTTCCTGTGTTAGAAGGAAACATGAAAACGAAGGAGCTCCAAGGAGCCCCGTGATGGTGTGAAGGGCAGCAGGAGGAAAAACAGACACGTGACCTCAGAGACTCACAAACACAAGTTCCAGTTATGTTCTCCTCTTCCAGAGGCTCTGCTGCTGTGAGTCATGAGTAAGATGCTGACGTGTGCAGGCCACACTCACCCTCAGACACACAGAGGTTTTAAACCAGCTTTTATGGATCAGATCATCAAATGCTCTCATGTTTAGTTGGTGAACTTCAGGAGCGCTGAGAATAAACTAGGACACTCAGAGCGGTGCCCAACACTACACTGACCCCACCCAGTGCTGCCATCCTCCATCATAAATTACTAAAGACTAGAAACTAATCTGAAACACTGTGATGTTATATTTGTATGCACATGAACAGATGATAGCACATGTAGTCTGGATATACACTCCTCTCCAGAAACTCCCTTTATTTCTGCTCAAAACATTTGGGTTTGGCATTAAAATATGAGATCAACATCTCAGCTTTGATTTCCAGCTGTTTCCATCTGGATCAGATACTCAGTACAGAAGAGAGCACCTTTGGGCTGAACCCGCCCATTTTTCTCTTGAGTGCTGGAAACGTGAGACTGACAGGTGTGTCCTGTTACACTGATCACTCAGCTTCAGATTTGGGTTTTGCCTCTGCAGAGTGTGCCTTTATAGTTAGATCGACATGGAAACCAGACAGCTGTCTGTGGGTGAAGAACAAGCAGGGGGTAACCCCCCAACTCCGACCGACAACTACAACAACTACTACTGCTGAAAGAGGCTGGAAAAGCACCACAGAAGAAGAATGCAAAGGTTTAGTGATGTCAGAGGGCCACAGGCTTGATGCACTTCTTGCAATCAAAGGACCCGCAGCTAAATATGAAGTTTTATTCACTTTATTCTGTTTTATCTCTTCCAACAGATCCAGATGGAAACAGCTGGAAATTAAAGCTGAGATCTTTGTTTCCGATCAGAAATAACAGGATGGGCCTCAGTGCTGCAGGACCTTTGGAGGGGGTGTCGTTTATGGAACCTGTTAGCCTCTTCTAAAAAAATTCACCTTAAAATTTCACCAATGATGACAGATGTTCATTATTTTTTGAAAATTTGTGATAACCTTGAACCTTGACCTTGAAATGAAATATGTTCCTGGGCCCATAAAGAATATTTCCACAAAGTTTCGTCAATTTTGATTCCAAATCTTTGAGTTACATTGCTGACAGACAGAAAGCAGCCCCCCCCCCCAGAGAGATGATGGTGTGTGTGTGTGTCTGTGTGTGTTTACCTGGAGGTGCTGCAGGTACATCTCCACATCCTCCAGCAGCTCCAGGATGCCATTTTCCAAAACATAAAAGAAACCTTCCAGGGCATCAAATTCCTCATCCACGAGCTGCAAGAGAATTCACACATCAGAGACGGCTCAAAGGGGCTGCGTGCGACTGTGAGGCCTCCTGTGAGGCTGTGCTAAACTCACAGCACTCCTCGTGTCTCAGATCATCACCTGCTGCTTCTTTTATTTAGAAATGACCTTAATGAGGTCGGCGTATGTACGAGCCAAAGGTTCAGGCTGCAGACTGCTCCAAACACTCAGTTTCACACAGCCTGTCTACTCTTGGATCTGTGTGATGTCACAGATCTTTCTTCTGATTGGCAGCCAATCAGAAGAAAGCTGACTTCAGGAGGAGGAAGTAAACAGATTGATTCAGGCCAAGGATGAACTGAGCGGCTGCACTGAGACAGGATGATGTAAAGAAGGATTATTCTGATCCGTGAATCATGCAAAGCTGCTTTGGTAGAGTAAAGGAATAAAAACACAGACATGAGCAGAACGGATCATCTTCAGCTTATTGAAGGTCCTGCTTATTAGTTCAAGCCTCCCAGCAGGTTACAGTTCGTTAATTAAAACCTTCATACACTGACGTATGTGATCAGCCAGGAAGGGGAAAGAGGCTAGAGTCTAAATGAAGCTGCAGGCAGGAACTGTCAGATCAGACCTCAGTACATGTGTCATTAAACTGACAGGTAGAGTCATGTCACGCCCTCTGGTTAATCATTCAGTACAGACGTGCAGCGTGTGTTTATGGGCCAATAACTGCCTCCGTTATTCCCGTGGCTGAGGCTCAGGGTCGGGTCAGGTGCACCTACCTTGGGTTTGATTCCAGCCTCGTGTTTGATCTGCTGGCTGAGCCTGGCGGTCTTCTTGGCGATGCTGTGGGTGTTGAGGCGGATGATCTTGTCCTTGATGGTCAGAGTTTCTGTCTTCTTGTATTTGTCAGCTAGAAAATAAGGAGGACATTTTAAAACCTCCTGCTTCCTTGATGATGCTGTCCTGTTGTGCACAGTCAGGCTGCCTCACCAACTTCACGGAAGCGTTTGTACTCGTTGATGCGACAGTTCATGGCGATGGAGGTGTGAGCAGTCTCCTCCAGCAGGGCATACGCTGGGTGGGTGGGGTCGGTGTGCTTCTGGATGGTCTGCAGCAGCAGGGGGTAGCGGGCGATCCGCTGCACAGGCATGACGAGGAAGAAACTCAGGGAGGTGGCGTTGACGTCGGGCCTGAAGTTCACAGAGAGGTCTGAGACTCTGGAGGAACATCTGTAACGTACATCTGTAACAGTACATCGATTCTGTGAGTCCAAACTTACGCCGCAGCCTTGATCACGCCAACAATCTCATTCCAGAGAGCCTCCTTCTGTTTGTAGCTGTTCTCCACCTCCGTGACGTGATTGTAGTGTGCCAGGTATTCCTTATATGCTGCCTCAATGTCTGAAGACAGGCTGAGGAATGAGTCACCTGTCAGCAAAGGAAAAATACAGATGTTACCCCCCCGTATCCATCTGCATAATCACAGCATGCAGGAAAGACAGCGTGAACCTTCACTGTCATGATTAACCTTCATCACAGGAAGCATCTACACCTGTAAGAGATAAAAACATGAGTTATGTTCTCCTCATCTTTAAAAGGCGATGATTTTATTTTGTTCACCGTGATGATCGTCTCATGCCTGTCCAATAAAGTCTGTACCAGAAGTTAGAAAAATATCACCTCCTGAGTCCTACTTCACTTTGTCTAATTTTGTGGGTTTTTTTCTGGATATTTCTGGTCTGTCTATTTGTTCTGACCGTTTTATGACAGATGGGATTTTTTAAGGTGGATTAAAAGATGAGTGCTCTGTGAAACATTTCCGAGAAGAAGAGTCCGGATTTTTCCTTAAAGCACAGAAGGAAAGCAGTCACACCTGCATGTTTCAGGAGCTCACCTGAGCTTTACATTCGTGTCAGTAACCAAACAATAAAACAGGGAAGCACCTCTCAGCAGACATTTGCAGGCCTAAAATCCTAAACTGGATTAGACGGCAGCAGACAGCTGCAGACAGCACGCTGACGCTCAAACACCAGCAAGACTGTCAGCTTTGTTTGCTTCCTGTCAACAAGTTGATTCATCTACAGTCTGACCATTTCCTGTGTGACTTCCTGTTTACAAAGACAGCCCCACCCAGTAAGACTGAAGCTCTGGGGATGATACACTCCTGATCAAAAAAAAAATTGCAAGAATTTGCATTTTGCACTATTGGATCTTAAGAAGGTTCTAAGTAGAGCTTCACAATGCTAAAAGAAAAAATCTGCACAAGAGACAAAAACTTTTGAGCAGGGAATTTATTGAAAACTGCATTTACACTCAAACATGATTTTTTCAGCTGATCAAAAGTTTAAGACCACAGCCTTTAAAAGCCAAAAGCTGTGCAAAAATTTGGATTCCATGTCATTTTCTGTCAAGTCTCTACACTGTCAAGACCTCCTGATGGCAAAAGCAAAGAAGCTCACTGACTTTGAACGTGGTAGGATTGCTGAGCTGCATAAGCAAGGCCTCTCACAACGTGCCATCGCTGCTGAGGTTGGACGCAGTAAGACAGTCATTTTGCATTTTTTAAATGATCCTGAGGGTTATGGAACAAAGAAGTCAAGTGGTAGACCCAAAAAAATTACACCAGTGCAGAGCCGCAGGATCCGATTGGCTGTCCGTCAAGACACGGGACGATCCTCTACCCAAATGAAGGCCATTACTGCTGCTGACTGCAGCCCGATAACCATCAAACGGCATCTGCGAGGGAAGGGCTTCAGAAACAAAAAACGTCTTCAAAGGCCACGTCTTCTTCAACGCCACAAAACTGCCCGTTTGGACTTTGCAAGGGTGCACCAAACATGGGACACTGAAAGGTGGAAGAAAGTTGTCTTCTCTGATGAGAAAAATGTAACCTTGATGGTCATGATGGCCTCCAACATTATTGGCATGACAAGGATATCCCACCTGAGGTGTTTTCAACACGGCACAGTGTGTGTGTGTGGGGGGGGGCATCATGTTTTGGGGTGCGTTTTCCTTCAGTGGAACAATGGAGCTTCAGGTTGTGCAGGGGCGTCAAACAGCAGCTGGCAATGTGGAGATGTTGCAGCGGGCATCCCTCATGACTGAGGGCCCTCGTCTGTGTGGTACTGACTGGGTTTTTCAACAGGACAATGCTGCAGGTCACAACGCCCGCCTGACAAAGGACTTCTTCCAGGAGAATAACATCACTCTTTGGGACCATCCTGCATGTTCCCCTGATCCAAATCCGATTGAGAACATTTGGGGATGGATGGCAAGGGAAGTTTACAAAAATGGACATGAGTTCCAGACAGTGGATGCCCTTCGTGAAGCCTTCAACACTTCCTCCTGGAAACACTGGCATCAAGCATGCCTAAACGATTGTTTGAAGTGATCAACAAGAATGGTGGAGCTACTCATTACTGAGTCCTTTTTTTGACACTTTGATTTCTGTTTTGGGGGTTAATGGGTTTCAGGGTTTTTTTGAGTTATGGTCTTAAACTTTTGATCAGCTGAAAAAATCATGTTTGAATGTAAATGCAGTTTTCAATAAATTCCCTGCTCAAAAGTTTTTGACTCTGGTGCGGATTTCTTCTTTTAGCATTGTGAAGCTCTACTTAGAACCTTCTTAAGATCCAATAGTGCAAAATGCAAATTCTTGCAATTTTTTAACTGGTCTTAAGATTTTGATTGGGACTGTACCTCCTCATTTCATTGACATAAATACAGTTTGGTGTCACATTGCTTACAGAGAGTCTTCAGGAAGTGAGGGTCTCCAGGATGAAGCTGCTTCTGGTCCAGCAGACTGAGGAGACGGCTCGACACATCGATCACCTCCTCAATGTAGAGAAACATGCTGTCCAGGTGGGCTGGTGGAGGCTTTGGGTGGTACAGATGGAGGGAAAACAAAAACAAACATTTCAGAGCTGATATGAGACAGTTCTTTAACCTCAGTCTGAGAGGGTGCTTTCAGAGAAGCCCACAGACTACACCTGTCCCCCCAGATCTAAGGGCTTCTTTAAGGTGACCAAAGGAGCTGTGGGTGTTTCGATCTGGGGAGTATGTGCACATAAACATATCAGTGAAAATGCATAAATGATGCTGGCATAACGAAGCAGCCTGAGGGTGACTAACGGATAAAGATCCATGTGTGCTTCTGCTGGAATGACAGAACAGTGGGCGCACTGACTGAAGGCTCAACAATGTGCACAGAAAACAATCCTGCAGCTCATCGGCCTCACAAAGCCACCATTCACCCACATTTACTCCATTTCTCTCCAGCTGCCCTCACAGTGTAATCTTTCACCTCCACCTTCACTTTTCTTTATATTGAACATATGACCGATCTCATCGACTCCCCATCTGATTCCATCCCTGTCCTGCTCCGTTCACTGGATGTGCATCATTTCCACAGCTCAGCTCTCCCGCCCATAAAGCCTGATTTCATTATGCTTCATGAGGCCTCATTTCATTAGCACAGTGATAGGAAACCATTATTTAGCAGGAATGAGCAATACCTCAGACATAATGAAAAGCAAGTGATAGGAAGCCACGGCGGGCACGGCGGTTTGGTGCAGCTGCACCAGCACACATTTACAGTTTTACCTGTTGCACAGGTGAGCAGCAGCTGTACTCTCAGACTCTTTCTCAGCTAACAGCACTTCACATGTATTTGTAACACACTCACACACTGCTGCAGCCCGTTGTGGTGTGCTGGGGTTAGGTGAGTCACTTCCTCCGTGTGTGGAAATATTTTAAACACAGGGCCCACTGACTGAGGAGGCTGTGGTGCTCTTTCAGACTCACTCAGTAAAGAAGGCTGCAACACTCACACAAACACACACAGATACGTGTAAAGAGAGCCACGCTGACTCTGAGGGAGCAAAGAACAAAGCATCCCGAACTTTGTTAGTTTGTATCATTAATTGTTGGTGTGTGCAGACGTTGTTAGATACATAAAAATGTATTTCCCCTGACCGTCTCACTGCGTGTTTGAGGTTACTGTAGATCAAACTGTGGGACTGTGGCGTCTGACTGGTCAGCTGCTGTTTTTGGAGCCTGCCTGACTCACACCTCATAATAACCCTTCTGTGTTGGATACTCTGTTCACCCTCCATATGAAGCAAGCCGTTTTAGCCCCTCCCCTTTAAACACACTTCCATCTTTTATTTCACTGGCAGGTGTGTGCTGAATCCTACCTGTAGTTGCTGCAGGTTGCTCCTGATGGTCACAGTGCTGAGCTGGAGCAGTCGCAGGTAGCTCCTCTCCGATGCGATGAGCTCCTCTGTGGCCAGCTGCTGTCTCTGGGCTGCCCTCTCCTTAGCTGCTGCTTCCTCCTCTGCAGCCTTCCTTTTGGCATCTCCGGCCTCCTCTTCCAGTCTCTCCTCTGATAACAAGCTCTCCTCTGCAAAACTGTCCTGAGAGGAATATCCTTTTGCATCTTCAGCCTCCTCCAATATAGTCACACCTGACTCCAACTTTTCTTCTCCAGCTTGATCTTTAGTGGTTCCACCCCCCTTCTCCAGGAGCCTTTTTTTCATTGGCTCTCTCTTTGTGGCCTGTTCTGCAGCTCCCAGAGGAGCCAGTTTAGGAAGAACCTGTGTGAAGGAGGGCTGAGGCCTCCTGGGCACCTCCATGATAACCCTGTTAGGAGTTTGCAGCGTTATGTTGAGCTGAGAGAGGACAGAAACACAGGACTGCAAATCAAAGCAAAAAGCAGCAGCAGGTTTTTATGCAGACTGTTGGTGCTGATGCTTCTGAAAACACTCAAGTGCTCCTGAGAGCACGTGAAGGTGGCAGCTTCCTGATGCTTCCTTCACACAGACATGTGTGTGTGTGTGTGGGGGGGGGTATTGTCATGGATCCTCTTAGCTGCCCCCCCCCCTTTACAGAGCAACCTCAGCCGGGACAATGGGCCTTTACACAGAAGACAGCCTCGTGTGTCCTGAAAGGATCGACTCAGAGAGCAACTCTGGGATTAAATTAGTTTGCAGAGTTACTCGTGACTGCAGCAACAGCAGACAGCTAACCCTCACCCTAAAGGGCATCCAGCACAATAAATAGAATACAAACAATGGAAGAATAAATTATACAAACTATACTAAGCTGTACGGGGGTAGAAACGTGAGCTCTTAGCTCCCCTTCTGCAGCTTCAGAGCTGCAGGAGCAAACGAGAACCTGCTTCACTGTCTGCACACAGAAGGTCAGTCAGGGCACTTCTGTCCTTCATTACAGGACTGATCATCGATCTCAGTGATCTGAAGATATTCTCTACAATAAGTCAGCTTTAAATATCTTCAGGCCACAAAAATAATGATTTCAGTCCAAATCGCATTGGCTCACAGAGGAGGCGGAGTTTGAATTTTAATGCCATGAAACAGGTGAACAGGTAAACCTGCTGCTGCTCTGGCTTCAGCAGTGTCACATGATCAGGACAGGCCCACTGACTGCCAGGTTTGTGTGCTTCTTCAGCTGTTCACTGATGTGAGTCTAACCTGACCCCCATGGTGACTGTGAGATGGGGGTTAGTGAGACTGCATCTCTGATCTAAACCTGCACCGAGAGCTGCCGCCGACGCAGATCAGAGAATGATTTTCATTCAACAGAAAATCAGCTCAACAGTTTCACACAGTGAAGCCTGTTTGAGTTTGAAAACTGCAGATAGTGACCGAATCTAATCAGTGCTGCTTTACACCGCAGAGCATGGAGGCACAGCCACCACACCGATCTGAGCTCAGCACACAAACATCTGCTGCTGACTCACAAACAGCACAAACTCACCTTTAAGTCCAGCGTAACGCTGTGAGGACACACAGAGCTTCGTTCCTGTGAGCGCTGATCCTGAATCTGCTGCAGCCTCCTCTCCGAGTCTCACTGTGGCAAAATCTGCTGCATGGAAAACACACACGCAGTGTAACTTTCTGCACTGACTCACACATACACACTGGGACTCACAGTGCAGGAGTGTGTTTGTCCACACAGTGCAGGCATGTGTGAGGAAGGGGGATGGGAGTGTAAAGTGGGAGGACTGTTTCACAGAGGAAAAGGGGAAGGGTGGTCTCTCTCTCACACACACACACACACACACACACACACACACACACACACACACACACACACACATGCTGCTGAATAGGCTGAGCGACTGCAGCAGCTGGTGGGAAGAGGAAGTGGCACTCACCCAGACAGAAGTTGATTGGCTAACAGGTCTTCACAGAGAAGTGAAGGTCCAATCAGATGACATGTTGATGAAACACAGTCTGGACCAATGAAGGCAGAAGAAACTGAAGTTTCCTCTCACGGGAGACCAGAGCCCTGTGGGACGTGCCATCCTCTTCCAGTCTCAGAGGGATTGTTCCGATTGTCTGTGGAACAAAGGAGAATTCCAGATTTATGCCGTCTGTCAGTCCGACCTCACACGCTTAAAGGAAGCAAACGACATCCACAGCAAACCCCGTATTAAAGGATGAGAGCCACCAACATTTCCCCCGTAAGGAAGCAGCCGAGCAGGTTCAGAGTCATGAGAAAGCTCACCATGAAAGAAGTTCAACTCTGTAAAAACTCAAATCAGGCTGCACATTTTCACTCCTGGACTCCACCAGAGCAGCTCTGCATGACTCCCAGTTCAGAATAATCCTTCTCTATTTGACAAAATTAGACCCTGATCCAGGGTCTCAGACCCAGGTGACCCTGAACCACCCCTTAGTTATGCTGCTATAGGCCTAGGCTGCTGGGGGGGGGGGTTGGTCCCATAATGCACTGTTTCTTCTCATTCACCTTTATTTACTTGTTTATACTTCACTCTGTATTTAATCATTATTATTAATCTCTGGCTCTCTTCCACAGCATGTCTTTTGTCCTGTCTCTCTCCACTCAGTCCCAACTGGTCGCAGCAGATGACTGCCCCTCCCTGAGCCTGGATCTGCTGGAGGTTTCTTCCTGTTAAAAGGGAGTTTTTCCTTCCCACCGTCGCCAAGTGCTTGATCATAGGGGGTCGTTTTGACTGTTGGGTTTTCTCTGTGTTATTGTAGGGTCTTTACCCACAGTACAAAGCGCCTTGAGGCGACTGTTTGTTGTGATTTGGCGCTATATAAATAAAATTGAATTGAATTGAATTGAATTGAATTGAATTTCAAACTGAGTTCAGTTTTTATTTGTTTCAGGTTTGAGGGTGTTTGAAAACTCAGTGCTGCACGGCAGCTGGACCCGCTGATTAACTATTTTTGGTTCGTTGTCCAGGTTTTTGTTTTCTTTCAGTAAGTGACAGGTTTTTGAATTTTATCTGACTGTGAGGCACTGAAGCTGTTCATAGCAGTGTGTCTGCATGAGTGTGCAGGGAGGGAGCAGCTAATCTGGTTCATCACATAGCCGGTATGTGAGGGAGGAATGCTGCAGGGTCGGACTCAGCTGACAGCACTGAGGTGTGCCGCAGGAGGAGAAAGGTTTACAAAGGTGATCTCACACTTCAGGCATTCAGGGAGGATGCCACATCCAACTGTGAGAGCAAACATGCTGCTTAAAGGCCAAACCAAAAGAACCGCTTCATTCCACGAACGCTTTCAAAGCTGTGCACGTTCCTGTGTTCCCTCAGTACCTTCATATCAGCTCACCGCAAACACACCGAACATAAGCTGAGCTGAACTGAGACAGCAACATGCTCACTAAAGAACAACAGCCTGAGCTTCCAACCTCAGCTTTGGCTGCTGTTCATGTGAAAAATATCTGTGGGTTTATTGTTGCAGATGAGTCCAGAAATCTAAATTTTGCCAAAACCATAAATCCTTTAAAACACCTGGAGGACCTGAGGGGTGGATGCTGCCTCTCTTCATGTCAGGTATATGCTGTCAGCTAAACTTCCTTAATAAAAGCAGGAAACAACAGACGACCAAAGCCCGGTGTGTCATCTTGGCTCAGTAAAAGTCAACATCCTCCACATGTCTCAGCACTAACTCGGTTCAGGAGTTGTCCAGATTTTCAGCAACACACACTGAGGTTACCGCACACGCCTCAGGACGGTACGGACTCTCTGAGGTTACCGCACACGCCTCAGGACCGGTACGAACTCTCTGAGGTTACCGCACACGCCTCAGGACGGTACGAACTCTCTGAGGTTACCGCACACGCCTCAGGACCATACGGACTCTCTGAGGTTATCGCACACGCCTCAGGACGGTATGGACTCTCTGAGGTTACCGCACACGCCTCAGGACGGTACGAACTCTCTGAGGTTACCGCACACGCCTCAGGACCATACGGACTCTCTGAGGTTATCGCACACGCCTCAGGACGGTACGGACTCTCTTAGGTTACCGCACACGCCTCAGGACGGTACGGACTCTCTTAGGTTACCGCACACGCCTCAGGACGGTACGAACTCTCTGAGGTTACCGCACACGCCTCAGGACGGTACGAACTCTCTGAGGTTACCGCACACGCCTCAGGACCATACAGACTCTCTGAGGTTACCGCACACGCCTCAGGACGGTACGGACTCTCTGAGGTTACCGCACACGCCTCAGGACGGTACGGACTCTCTGAGGTTACCGCACACGCCTCAGGATGGTACGGACTCTCTGAGGTTACCGCACACGCCTCAGGACCGTACGGACTCTCTGAGGTTACCGCACACGCCTCAGGACCGTACGAACTCTCTGAGGTTACCGCACACGCTCGGACCGTACGAACTCTATGAGGTTACCGCACACGCCTCAGGACCGTACGACCTCTGAGGTTACCGCACACGCCTCAGGACCGTACGAACTCTCTGAGGTTACCGCACACGCCTCAGGACCGTACGAACTCTCTGAGGTTACCGCACACGCCTCAGGACGGTACGAACTCTCTGAGGTTACCGCACACGCCTCAGGACCGTACGAACTCTCTGAGGTTACCGCACACGCCTCAGGACGGTACGAACTCTCTGAGGTTACCGCACACGCCTCAGGACCATACGGACTCTCTGAGGTTATCGCACACGCCTCAGGACGGTACGGACTCTCTTAGGTTACCGCACACGCCTCAGGACGGTACGAACTCTCTGAGGTTACCGCACACACGCCTCAGGACGGTACGAACTCTCTGAGGTTACCGCACACGCCTCAGGACCATACAGACTCTCTGAGGTTACCGCACACGCCTCAGGACGGTACGGACTCTCTGAGGTTACCGCACACGCCTCAGGACGGTACGGACTCTCTGAGGTTACCGCACACGCCTCAGGATGGTACGGACTCTCTGAGGTTACCGCACACGCCTCAGGATGGTACGGACTCTCTGAGGTTACCGCACACGCCTCAGGACCGTACGGACTCTCTGAGGTTACCGCACACGCCTCAGGACCGTACGAACTCTCTGAGGTTACCGCACACGCCTCAGGACCGTACGAACTCTCTGAGGTTACCGCACACGCCTCAGGACCGTACGAACTCTCTGAGGTTACCGCACACGCCTCAGGACCGTACAAACTCTCTGAGGTTACCGCACACGCCTCAGGACCGTACGAACTCTCTGAGGTTACCGCACACGCCTCAGGACCGTACGAACTCTCAGTCACATTCTCAGGCTTCGTGTTTGACTCGTGCTGTAGATGTCCTGAAGTGCGCTCTGCTGCTCTAACTCTGACAGTGTGGCTCAGTAAAGAACCTGAACCTGTGTGAGCAGATGTTACACCTCCCACACACAGAGTGTGACCCACTCATGTCAGCACTACAGTGGAAGGTAATTCCTGTAACAAAGATGGAAGGACTGAAACTCGACGCCTGTTATGAAACTTCACGGTCACTCGTCTGTCTGTCCGCTCTGAGCCCAAGGTGGAGGAAGAGTCATCTTGATGAACCAGACTGTTTAACACACAACCTTAGAGAGTCAGAGGATGCCTGAGGAACGGAGGCAGGAGGAGCAGAGGAAGACCTCAGAGGAAGTTCATCCATGAAGGAGGACATGCAGAGGGTTGGAGTGACAGAGGAGGATGCTGGGATAGAGTAAGATGAGGCAGATCATCTGCTGTGGTGCCCCCTACAGGGACCAGCTGAAAGAAGTTTTTTTTATTGCTTGTGGCTTTTAGTTTGAATTTAATTTTTAGTTTCAGTGTAATTTTTAAGTTTCATGATATAAGGGCCACTATGAGGAAACTGAGTCAGCCTCACCTGTCACACCTGATGAACAGAAGCAGCAGCTCCTCCTCAGGCTGAGAACAAAGCTTCAGACCTTTGCCTACATTTGTATTTTAATCCGATTACTTTGTTCTTCTAAAGTCCTGTTTTTAGTTTTTCTTTCAGCAGCTCGTAGCTTCAGGTGAGTTCACCTTCCTGAGTCAGAGCAGCATGAACTCTGACTCAGCAAGAAGCTTATTTATAGGCCACTTCCTGTTTGTTCACATGGAGATTTCTCAACCTGACTTTGGTGGATTGCTCACTCTGCAGTCAGTCCTTCCTGTCAGCAGCTCCTCTGGTCCACGGTGACCACGAGCAGAGTCGCGTCACCGCTGTGACAGAAAACCTCCACTCAGTGCCTCAAACAGCAGACCTCAGATCAGCAGTACAGTGGCTGAAAACAGCCTGTTTTTGTGCAATCATCACACAGTTGTGTCACTGCACTGAGCTGGACTGTGACAGACCCAGATCAGCCACGCAGTGACACACGAAGAACAAACACACGTTACCTTCACGTTATCTTCTCCACTCTGGACAGCACAAACAACAGGATGAGGATCTCTGGGATTCACCACAGCTCTGACACAGCTGCTCACAGACACACAAAGACCGCACGTCGTTCTGCACACAGCACAAACACACAACACCTCTGTCATTACAAAGCCAAAGTGTGGCGCTCCAAAGCAAAGTCGCATGTTTGGTCCAGGAGCATCTGCGTTCTGCTGATCTAGCACATTTGTCTGAAAGCTTTGGTTGTAAATCTCTTGATAGCTGATGCTGTTATTATTGATGCAGTCAGCCTGCAGTAGAGAAGACATTCACATCAGAGAGTTCATCATGTTTGTGGACCAGCACTGCTCCTCATTCTGGCACATACAGCTCGAATCAATCGATTATCGTCCAATAACCGGATGGATTTGATTCTTTCCTTTAAGTTTGCGGCTGAGAAAGTTCAGAGTTTCCTGAAGAGTCTGAATCCATCTCGCTGCCCTTCGTGAACCCATCAAACTGCTCCTTACCCTGATCAGTGCGCATGTCCTGCGGACCCCCGCAGCCGCTACATCAAAATAAATCATCGGAGCGGCTCTGACCGCACTTCGGTTGACCGGAGCCCCCGATGGATCAATAACTTGAGGAGGCGGAAATAAATCAGGTCTATCGGTTTTTCCCTCAGATCCACGGCCAGCGTGGATGAGAGCTGCTCCACCCTCCGTCCGTCTGTGGCAGACAGGAGGCGGCCCCCTCTCACCTGAACCCCGCTCACCTTCCGTTTCCATCCTCTCCTCGTCCCGTCTTCACAGCCGTCTGATCGCTGACGCGCCTCTCACCTGTTGTCGTGCAGCAGCGCGTGTGCTCACCACAACAACAACACACAGCGTCCGCCCTCTGCTCTACAAAATAAAAGCATTCCTGTATTTCAACATAAAGTGACTAAATAATCACCTGTCGTTCGTGCGCCACTTTCTGAAGGACGGTACAGCATTTCATCGAGACATGCTGGCTGTATAATAACGTGTTGTTCCTTATAAAGACCTGGCAGAGAAGAAGTCACCACCTGGAAAAAGCTCAGAGCACCCACCTCCCAGGATGGTGGGAGGGGGAGGTCCACCAAGCATCTCCAAACAGCCGCTGTGGCTGAAGCTGGTGAAGAAGAGTCTGATGAAGTTCTTCTCAGAGCGCTGGCTCAGAATCACCTGTGGGCCAACTTCAGAACACCTCCACAAAGTAAAGCTGGAACCACTTTTTAAAAATGTACATGAAAATGTATTTACTGTAAAATAAATGTGATTGGATTTCTGGAAAATATCATTCAGTTAATCAGTCAGCACTGGTGGGGCCTTCACAGATCCAAAGTGACCCACTGCCACGTGTCCTCCGTGGTTTCAAATCCAGCTTCAGATCTGGAGCAGAGGAGGAAGGAAGGCTGCATGTATCTGTTTGTTCCCTCAGTCCACACACACACACACATCAGTTTTTATGATGATGATGATGAAAGTGTGTAAAAGCTGTTTATTAAACTGTTTAAAACATTAAATTGCTTTTAGGCTGAAGCTGGAGACTAAGCACAGGTCAGAGTGTGGCTCAGGAAGCTCTGGCTCATTCCTCTCTTCCTCTGCTCTCATCTTGCTCTTCTTCTTTTCTCAGGCTGCAGAAATAGCTGATGAATGTTGCATCCGCCCTTCCTCTTCCTCTCATGATGACACTGTAATGAAGAAATGTTTTTACACAGCATGTGAACTTAAAACTAAAGTGAAGCTCTCACTGCTCTGGGACCCAGCCAACATTCTTGTTGGAGCTTTGAGTGCTCAGAGTAGAGCAGAAAAGCGCTATAAAAGAACAAGTCCATTTACCATTTACCAACTTTCCAAAGAAGCCATAAATAATTTATTCTACTCATTCCCAGCTCGAAGTGTCTCTGACCCGGAGTGGGCTCTCCACCCTTTTCCGGCTGAGGACCATGGCCTCAGACTTAGAGGCGCTAATTCTCATATCCACTACTTCTCACTCCGACCTGTTCCACTGTGAGCTGAAGACCACCACCTGATGGAGCCAACAGGACCTCATCATCCACAATAGCAGCTGAGACTATGAGGCCAACGACTGCTGAATCTGTAATAAAATACATGCAATGCCGAGCAGAAGGTCCGTTTAACCACGCTCAGAATCCTCTCACACACACTAAGCAGTAACAGTCAGCAGGGGGCAGCACAGACCCACAAACAGCCTCACAGCGCTCCTGAGTATGAATCAGCCGAAGGTGTCATTACAGCAGCTCTAAATGCGTCACAGTACCAGCGACGGCACGCAGAGCTGCTCTTAACGGAATCTGAAACAGTGACACTTGATTTTAAATGCAGCTCTTAGTTTGTACAGAAGAAAGCTCAGCAGCTGGAAAGAGCTGTACAGGAAGGCCACTGAAGCAGTCTCAGTGGATGTCCTTCACTGAGCTCCTCTCTGAGTTTGCGCTTTTTAAAAGGGGAAAAAGAACTGCGCATAAACTGCGCGTCAGAACCTCAGTGTGCAGAGATAATAAAGGAAAATGAAATAAAGTCTGCAGCAAACCAAAAACTGATTTATTTCTATTTTCACAGACAAAAGGTCACAGAGCGCTGTACAACAGTTAAACACAGCAAATAAAACACCATGTTAAAAACATATTAACATTAGCGTATTCAAAAGAATAATATCAACAGAAAGCCTGATTAAAGATGAACTGTTTTAAAAAGACAGAGTCAGCCAAGCGGAGCTGGAGGCTGTTCCAGAGCGTGGAAGAGATGATTTACCTAAGCTGATAAAATGTGCATTACAGCACAAACAATATTTTCCAGGTCAGAGGAGGAGACCATAGCTCTCAGTTTAAAAATGTTCCTTAAGTGAAAGAATCAGGAACATGTGATAGATTTTATATGCGAGTCATCAAATCCCAAAGAGGAATCAAATAATTCACCGAGATTACGAAGAGTGGGTTTGAAGACTGCTGCCGGGCCCTGTGGGCCTGACGGAGGCCTGCAGCAGCACTGAGCACATGCTGCCAGCAGGGGGAGCACTCATCACAAAGCTCCTTTATGTGAACCCGTCATGTATCCGGTAAAAGTGTCTCTGGGATCAGAACCCTGTTTCATTGTGAAAGAGCAGCCAGCTTGTGAAGATTCATGCTGTGAACATGAGACTCTGCACAGGTTTTATTTCAGCGTCTCCTCCTCCTCCTCTCTAACCTTCATCTCAGACTCAGTTACATGATGGAAACTAACAGCACTGATACTTGATCTGTATCACTCACGCACTTTGCTCCGCCTACTGCTGCACCTAGACAACAGGTATCAGTTACCGATCCCTTCAGGAGCTTCTGGAAATTAAATAGTCAAATAGTTTGAGGGAGCAGCTGATCACAGCCCCCACCTACTTCTCCACCTGGATGTTTTTCCAGACTCGGCTACCTTCGTGTCGATGCGATGGAACTGACTTCCAGGAAATAATTTTAAAAAAGCTCAGTAGCTACATCTGTTGTTGCTTTTGGCTAAATGAGGAGGAATACATAACTTTGATTTTAATAGCCTTCAAACAGCTCACAGACGGGTCATTTCACCAAGCAGCCTGGGGGCTCACATTTACAGAAGTACCTGAAGGCAGCAGCTGAAAGAGCCGTCCAAAGATGGTCTGTGAGGGAAGATGACTCACTTTCTCTGACTCAGGGCCTCATGGGAGTTCAGACACCTCAGGCTCATCAGCAGCACAGTCTGGGATCAGCAACCAGGGGCGCTGCTATACACTTTCTGAGGTGTACGCGGGCACATTTTTAGCCCCCCCCCCACCCCCCCCACACACACACCGCACCTAAGGTTTACTGTGTTCATGTGTGCAGATCTCACTTACTCATGGACTTATAAAGTACAAGACTTAAATTACTGGCTTTTATTTTCCATCCATCCATTTTCTTCCGCTTATCCGGGTCTGGGATAAGACCCTACTTGGGCTTTTATTTTATGTCACATGTTACAGCAGGTGATCAGCTCAGTCACAAACAAAAAAATCTATAATGTCATTTGTATATAAAATGAAAAAAGTAGCGATCGAGTGCGTTCTCGAAAGCAGGCAATGGAGCGCCTTTTGTGTGTGTGTGTGTGTGTGTGTGTGTGTGTGTGGTGGAGGTAAAGGTGCACAGGAGTGACTAATCAGCGCCGTGCCTCTATTATTGATCATATCCTACGCACAGCTGTAAAATACAGAAAATGAAGACTAGAGAAATAATTTCCCTCGCCCCCTTTGTGCGGCGCCCCTATGCATTGCATATAGTGCATACCCACGTTTTGCGCCACTGTCAGTAACCATGGAGTCCTGCTCATGTTGTCATCAGTGTCCAGCTTGTGTGCTGCTTTGTGTCGTTTTCAGGATGTCCTTTCAGTCAGCGTGTGTCTCTTTTTTATAGGCTTCATTCATCGGGGGTATTCAGAGCTGGCTGAGAGCCGCAGAGGTGTGAAAGGTTAGAAACAGCAGTCAGATAACCGACAGGAGGCCTGTGAGTCCACGAAGAACAGCTTTCAGTGCCACAGCGATGAGTGACCGCAGCAGGCCGAGCCCCCCTGATGCTTCCTGCCTCTTTGATGTACTTTCCACCAGGGCTCCACCTGTCCAGCAGGTGCACCTGTTGAACAGGTGCCTGAGACTTGTGGGTATTGTAGTGTTTGGAGCAGATCGGGTGTTGCTGGTTTCCAGCAGCAGAGTGAGAGCTCCTGCTCTGCGTTCTTTCTGTGCGGTGAACGCAGATAAAAGCTGCAGCATCAGCCGCTGCCTCTCACATCCCCCCCGGGACCAGCGGCTACCTGTCGGCTGGTGTGAGGGTGGCGCGCAGGCGTAGTCAGGTGTAAAAGTTGGTCGTCAGCTGATCGGAGATGCCGGTGCAGATCCCGGACGACTCGGACTTCTGTTCGTTCCGAGAGCAGTGCCTGAGCACGGAGGGCTGGACGAGCCGCTACAACAAGGGAGGGGTGACGGTGTGGGGTCGCGAGGAGGACAGCAACACGGTGCAGAAACTCAAGGTGAGCCCCTCGTCACCGCGCTAACGCTTTTACTGCGAAAGGACCGCGCACCTTCACAATAAAAGCAGCAAAGTCGCTCACATGCGCAGGACTAACTGAGTCCATGACCTGCACTGCACGCCTGGAGTTCTTCTGGAGGGTCTGATCAGAGAAAAGGACGTTTAACTGCACAGGAATCGGGCAGAGCCCGCTCGGTCGGTCAGGAAGCAGCTGGTTACAGCGTGGCTGTTTTTATGTCATCTTCTCAGAAACTGATTGATTTGATTGCGGCGATTTGAAGCATTTCCTGTCATCATGGTAATCCCAAAAAATTCCAGCAACCAGAAGTTAATCAATACTCCAGCTGAGCTGCAGTAATTATCAGGTGGTGTAAGTACTTTGTCACGCTGTACTCACGGAGTACTTTTACTTTGTCCTTTCCTGTCAGATTACTTCCATTGTCTTAAAGACACTGCAGCAGATCATTGATATCGATCATCGATTGATCAGTGAAATCTGATCACTGATGAACGTTTTTGGGGCTCTTTTTAAAGGTGGAAACAGGAAGCTTCTCAGTGCAATTACTTGGAAGTCATGTGACCTGTGAATCCCCGGTTGGTTTTTTTTTGGTACAAACAGGTGAACTCTACACCGTCAGAGGGTGTAGGCCTCATTAAACGACCAGCTGTCAGAGGTCCAGGTGCATTTGTGGGTAATGTAGGAGGTTTCTGCTGCTTCATGCGTGACTCTGCCCACCTGACAGATGTCCTCTGTACCTGGTGGCAGTCTCCTTTGTGACACACCTGTGAACAGATCTGCAAACATTCACCCGGCTCTCCTCCAGAACCTGCTCAGCCAGTTTCAGCTTATTGATGACCGGTTCGATCTTGATGTGAGGTCCTCTTCTCATCCTCCATCACCCTCAGGGTAACCTTCATCTTCCTGCCCACCATCTGCTGCAAACCGTGAAGCACACAGGACTGAGGTCAGCCTGTTAATCTGCTTCCATCCTATTTGGTGCTGAGGACTGTCAGGGGTCAATTCAAGGTGCTTTATCCTGCAAGGTAACGACCCTACAATAATACAGAGAAAACCCCCTATGAGCAAGCACTTGGCAACAGTATGAAGGAAAAACTCCCTTTTAACAGGAAGAAACCTCTGGCAGAACCAGCCTCAGGGGTCAGAGGTCAAACCACATGATTTTGTAATGGATGAAAACATTTTTGTAGACAGGTATGATGGCTGCTGCCTGATGGTGTTTCACTAGAACCAGTGAGTGTGAGTGCCGGCCTACCAGCTCTGTAGTATCAGGGTTGGAGCCACTGCTTCATCAGCCTGAAACGCTGCTGCAACATGCTGAGAGCTGCCTGATGTGAGTGTCACTGAGCTTTCAGCTCAAACTGTTATTGATCCGAGTGATTGATTGGGATAAGTTTTAGTTTCCACTCCCTGAGCTCAGCCTGTGTCCTATCCTGTGCAGAGGGAGGTGCTGCTGCTTCAGTCTCTCAGGCTGTTTGACTTTCATGCAGTTCGTCCTGATGCTACAGTCACATCTGCTTCGCTGTCTTTAACAGCTGCTGATGGCTTAACCTCTGACCTCCTTCTTTTCCAGTGGTCATTTGTACAGGGTGGAAGTGGCCTCAGAGTCTTCACTGTTTTTCATATTAACAAAAGGAAAAAAGATTAGCCTGGTGGGAAACTGAAGGTTGATGGTTTGACTCCCGGTTGAGACAAAAAGAATTAGAAAGGGCACGTTGGATAAGGAGATTGCTTCTGTGGTGTTTAGTGCATTAAATCTGCTCCTTAAGCACATGATGACCCTTCTGAAACACCTAAGCTCTAACTACACGCAGTCCACAGTGACTGTGATTGGCCTGTTCCCTACCTTCGACTCCCACTGTGCATTTCTGGCTGCTGCTTCTTCTTCTGCCCCTTTTTTGGAATCGACTCAGAGAGAAACGCTGTCACCAGCTTGTGCTCTGGCACAGCAGAGCGATGGAGGCACACCAGCACAGGTATAAATGCCGCCTACATCATAAGCTCCACATGGATTCAGTACAGAAGTACAAAACATGTCAGGCTGGTCGTCCAGCAGTAATATACCCACAGTCTGGTATACCAGTTTGAACTGGTCCCAGTATGACAGAAATCGAACAGATGTTGATGTTTCCATGAAGAAGGGTCAGTGAGGCTGAGAGCAGCAGTCAGGTTATCCATCAGCCTTAAATGTGTTGTCAGTAACATCCACTGCACATGCTCACATTAATATTACCAAACATATGTTTCTAAACATAAACAGCACGGTTATGATCTACACATGAATTTTACCCAGCTTGCTTCTGGTCTGAGCAGGCGTGTCTGACTCCTACAGTCTGAGTTTGTATCAACGGCAGAGAGAACAAGCAGCTTTCACTCAGGTGTGTGTTTAACAGTCAGGTAGGCAGACGGTGTGTAGACACAGCTTAGGTTTGTTTGGTGTTCCTCCCACTGCCTCTACAGATCTGTTTAAACTCCTGAGTCTCCATACCGGACATGCCACTGACATCCTGTTAGATCTGAAAACTAGTTTTCCCACCATGCTCTGTTGCTTCCTCCAGCAGTGTGACAGTCCCTGCTGAGTGTTGTGGAGGTTTGAAAGGAAGACAAGACGTCTGACCTCCATGTGGAAACTGTCTGAGGAAGGTGTGCACTCACAAGAAGAATCAGTTGGACCTGCTGACCCCCCCCCCCTGCAGAGGTCTGCAGCCCCCTGCAGAGGTCTGCAGCCCCTCTGCTGCCTGCAGTAGGCTGCTGGGTGCAGCATGGAACAAACACATCGAGCTTATGGCTCCGGCAGCGTCAGCTTCAGCCTCACAGAGAGGCAGATTTTTTTTATCTCAGAATCAGAAAAACAAACTGTTTTTTCTTCTGTTTTAAAACCAAAAGAAAAAATTGTTGTTAATTCATCCATTAGTTTTCAATATTTCTAACTTTTCATTTCAGTTGAGAAAGTGAAAAATCAAACAATTCAATGCTTTTATGTTTTGTTTTCCTTTTATTGATGAAAACCTGAAAGTGGAAGAAGGCCAGAGACAGCAGAACAGACAGGTGCAGCTGTTTTACCTTCTCTTAAACAGGATCAAGCTCAAGATTCAATATTGTGCTTTAGTTCCCGGCTGCTTTTGTTGAATATCTGCAGGATGTGTGGCTTTAGTTTTGTTCTGCACGGTGATAAATCTCAGCAGGTCTGACTCAAAGCTGAGTGGAAGGAGCAGTAAATGAGGTGTACAGGTGTTGTACAGGTAGCTGGGCACACACCTGTCTTTTTTATTTTTAAATTAAGCATGGGCGACACCATCACCCCACAGCAAGAAGGTCCTGAATCCACCAGTCGGCTGGGTTCTTCTTGTCTGTGTGGGTTCTCTCTGGTTCCCCCCCCCCGTCCTAAGATGTGCACGTTAGGTTAACTCAGCTCATTTTTTTCTTACTGTTATTAAAGCTCATGACTTGAGGGCATTTTAAAATGTGAAGCAGTCGGTGGGAACTGGACCATTAATTAGTGTCTTTTTGTCAAAGCTGAAATCTTGTTTACACCGGAGATGTCCTCTGGTGTCCGAGTCATGACATCATTGAGACGGGCTGTCGCTCCCCCCTCATCATGTATCAACAGGTGCAGGTATTCAGTGAATTCCAGGGACCTCTTTGGGCGCTTCTCTCTTATGTCTCTTCTCTGGTGACCTGAGGCCAGCCACAGGAAGCCTCTCTGTGCAGAGGGGAGGAAGTGTGAGTGCAAGGTGATGTTTGTTTTGAGCACACACCGATGATGGTGAGGATGATGATTCCTGTGTAAATAATTCAGGAACTATTGAAGAGCAGCGAACCGTTTCTTCTTCTTCTACCTCATGACTAATTTAGACCTGCTGCTGGAGCCAAAGACCAGACAGGTCACATGTTCACCTGCTGATTTGCTTCAGAGTCGCATGATAATCAGATTCATCTCTGAGTCCAGCATGGCCTCAGATTCAGACAGGAAGTTCTCAGTGTGGTGGTTTATCACCCAGCATTGATCAGTTGGGAAAATATTTGGATTTGCTAACATCTGAAACCTTTCACAGCTTCCTCTGTGAAAGCCAGAAAATCAAGATAAAAGCTTCTCAGCAAACATCAATTGAAACATTGACATCAGCTCTCCAGTCCAAACTAGTCATGGTGTTGATGGCAGAAAGCAGTTTGTTCTATGGAAGTCCAGTCAGAGCCTCCTCAAATGCTGATGGTCAGAGACACGAGGGCTACTTCCTAAAGCCTGACCTGCAGAGGCCCATCTGCGCCAAATGATCTCCAAAAGCTGGTGGCGTCAGGTGGGGTCAGTGTCCTCTGTCATGCTGGTTACCTCATCACTGCACACAGAACAAAAAACCATCAACCAGATCATGAGCTTCAGTTTGGTCACTACTGCAGTGACTGTCATTATCAGGGCTTAACTTCACTGGGAGCTGTGCCAGCTGAAGAGGCAGCATGGCATTTCTGGACACTGACCTGGCTGCTTTACCTGTTCAGGTGAAATCTGTCATCTTGTGTCACTAATTGCAGATTCAGGTAGGCTCGCTCAGTTTCTGCCACACACAAATGCCATTAACTGTGATTCTCCTGCTGGTGTAAATGAACTGACACCTACGTGACTTCACCCTGCTGCTCCAAGCTGCTAGGGATTAAAACTGCTCTGCATACTCCAGGAGAGGGTCAGGACCTCCAGCCCAGAGGAGTGCCACCTCCTGGTGGTATCTGTAGTTCATCTGTAGTAAACAAACTTCTGCTAGTCTGACATGCTGTGAAGCAAGGCAGTAAGTAGAACTACAGACCCTGGTTCAGCTTGATCCTGAATGAGCTGAAAGGTTTCCTGCAGGAGAGACAGACTGAGTGACGGACACAAAGACTCAGGACTTTATGAATGATTAACAGAGAGCGGCGTTGTGGTGATTGAGTTACACGGAGCGTTTTAAAGCGCTCGCCATCACAATATCTGATGACAGCAGCTCAGCTGAGCCCGGCGCTCCTGTACGGTTACAGCAGCGGAAAAAAGTGACGTCCTACAGTAACAACAGTCTCACATGACCGCCATGAAACTCTGACAGGTGGAAATCTGGATGACTGATCTCCTCCCTACCTAGAGAGGAAAATTACAGAAGGGAGAGACTCTGTCCTGGTTTGTCATTGGTTCAGGCTCCTCAGTTCTGCTCACAGCAGAGGTCTAAACCTGTGGTGTAAAAATGAAGCAGCAGAGGTAGAGCTCAGACTGAGACAGCAGAGAAAATGAAAAAGAACTGTCCGTGGTCCTGCTTATGATGGATCAGCTGAAGATTACCTGAGAAGTACTAACATTAAAGTGTGATGGCAATTTGTGGAGTCGTGTTCCTGCTCCCTGAATCCCCTCACTATTGATTTGTCTCAAAGTACAATAACTGAACTTGGTCATTTTGGTGGCTGTGGCTCAGGAGGTAGAGCAGGTCATCTAATCAGAAGGTTGGCGGTTTCATTCCTGGCTGCTCTCTGATGCAGCTGTTGGAGTGTGAATGTGTGTGACTGGGTAAATACAAACATGTATAAAGTTATATAATATATATCGTTATATAAGAACTAGTCAGTGTGGTTGTCTAGCCCACCAAACCAGAGAAGTTCTCATTCCTGTTCATTGGGGCTTTGGTTAGTTTTAGGCAGTAAGAGGACGTGATCACAGTTAGCTCTGTTTGTTCCTCTTAGAAACAAATGATGCAGGCATGAAGCTGAAATACACCAGGGTCAACAACACAACAACACAGCAAAGCCGACCACACACGGACCAAAAAACCAGCAGAGAATGAACTGATCACTGCAGTCTGATTATCAGTGAGAGCAAAATGCAAAGAATCTTCAAAAAGCATCAAGCCTTCACACCAGCATTATTCTCACTTTAAGAGTCAGTTTGTCACTTGTCACTTTTTCCCTGTGGAATCCAACCATTTATTGTGATAACATATTTAAAGGGAACTGAAGCTGGATGTGAAGGATAATCTGAGCCTGAGCACCATCAGGAAGTGCTGCAAGGTGAGAAGTTGAGCTGAAGGTCAGCCACTGAATCCTCAGTACTGAGGTCAGAGCAGAGAAAGTGAAGCTGCTGAGGTGCCTCTGAGCAATCCGCCTAATCAGGTGTCTCCTCTGCTAACATGCCAGTCAGTTTGGTTTATCTGGAAAAGTCCCAACAAGAACTCACATGAGAACTTTGAGGATTACAGTCCTGAAAATGTTTGAGGATGGAGCTGAACCTGCTGGTTCCTTCCAGTTAGGAAACATGGAAATCAAACTATCAACAGCCACAATCAGAGCGGGAAAACTGTGATGTCACATCAATAAGTTTCTCTCCAGGATAAACGAGCATCAAACCTTCTGAACCTTCAGCATTTATAGAAATCCTGTATGGATCTGTGTGTTCAAGTACACACTTTTTTTACCTCACAAAGACTCGCAGACATGTAAAGCTATGACTTCAGGGCTTCAGGGCTGTGGATTTCACAGTCCTGCTGAACCAGCAGTTCCGGGTTAGACTTCAGTCTGCTCGGTCCTGACTAACATCTGTCTAATTCAGGGTCTCTCTGTGTCTCAGATGAGGATAGTGTGTAAGGATGTGACAGCGGAGATGGTGTACGACGTCCTCCACGACACCAGCTACCGCAAGAAGTGGGACACCAACATGATCGACACGTTTGACATCGGCAGGCTGACGGTCAACGCGGACGTGGGATATTACTCCTGTCAGTGATGCAACAACAGTTTACTGACCTGTGATGTAACACACACCCTGAAACACACAATTCACCACCACATGTAGAGTTTATTTGAAGCATTAGAACACTTTCAATAGCTTCATTTTATCTAAATCTTTATTCTCCTGCTATGTCTGAAAAACGCAGGACATTTAAACCTGATGTCTGAAGGTTTGTCCAGAACCCTCATCCACAAGAAAAAATTCAGGCCACTCAAAAATAAAACACACTTTTTACTCTTTTACTTGATGAAAAAAATTTTGATCTACTGCACATAAATGTATATTTGTGGAGCAGATGAAGCGTTTGTTGGATTTTAAAGAGGACCTATTAGTTGTATACGCTGTAGACTCTGAGCTGTACCCAGTGGCCTAACTGAGCCCTTGATTGCCCAATCTGACTGAACTTTGCAGTTAAACCTTGTTTCATTTATTTCTCCTCTCCTTCCTGCTGCATGAGGCTCAAACACATTTCCAGCAGTAAATAAACTGCTGTGTGCAGTGGTGCTGCCTCTGCAAGCTGCTTTGTAACCCACCTTGATCCCAGCTCCTCATTTCCTGTGATTTTTGACTTAATATCATATCTGCTGTAACTGATGCATCTGCTCTTTGAAGAGGTCTGTTATGGCTCTCCCTTAACAGACAGGGGCACAGTTATATACTTTGAGGTGTATGCAGACACATTTTTAGGTCCCCTCCTCAACACGCACACACACACACACACACACACACACACACACACACACACACCGCACCCTCTCAAGGTTTACTGTGTTCATGTGTGCAGATCTCACTTACTCATGGACTTATAAAATACAAGACTTAAATTACTGGCTTTTAATTTCCATCCATCCATTTTCTTCCGCTCATCTGGGGTCTGGTCGTGGGGGCAGCAGCCTAAGTAGGGAGACCCTACTTAGGCTTTTATTTTATGTCACATATTACAGCAGATCAGCTCAATCATAAACAAAAAAAAATGTATAACAATGTAACAAAATGTAACAGTGTGGCACCCAGTGCTCAGTTATGAAATCTGAACAGCCTGGACCCTAGGGAAAAGTTACAACATTAAATTGTTACATTTTTTTTTGCCTTTGCACTTGCCCAAGTAAATGCCGACTAGAGAAATGATTTCCCCGCATCGCTTTGCCCCCCATTGTGTGGCACCCCTATGCATTGCATACAGTGCATACCCACTTTTTGCGCCACTGTGAACAGACACTGGCACCTGCAGACTGTCATGATCTTCTTTCCCTGTGGGTGATGGAGTCATCCAGAGTGGTCTTAGTTACAGATTCTGTTCATGACTTTTATC
Source organism: Pterophyllum scalare (assembly GCA_024447675.2). Taxonomy (NCBI): domain Eukaryota; kingdom Metazoa; phylum Chordata; class Actinopteri; order Cichliformes; family Cichlidae; genus Pterophyllum; species Pterophyllum scalare. The sequence continues at coordinate 245 of JAMQGT020012731.1, read as the reverse complement.
AACAGTCAGGGAAAGGAAGGGGGCACGTTCAGTGGTCTCAGGATGATGTTCATTTCTCGAACTTGTTGAAATTCAATTAAATTTTATTTATATAGCGCTAAATCACAACAAACAGTCGCCTCAAGGTGTATCAGCTCATTAAGTTAACCCATCGTTTCCCCATCTTGAAAAAAGCGCCTAAAGTCACTTTGTATTGTGGATAAAGACCCTACAATAATACAGAGAAAACCCAACAATCAAAACGA
>JAMQGT020012730.1:0-82160 GCA_024447675.2 Pterophyllum scalare | reverse complement strand
CAATTCAATTGATGCACATTACACAGACGAGACAGGAGGAAGCAAAACTGAACAGGACCCACAGAGACCACAAGACTATCAAAATAAAACAGGAAACACCAGGGAAACAAGGACGCAGACCTAAACTACAAAACATAAGAGACCGGGACACCGGCCCGGGAACATGACAAAATGTACATAAACAAATTGAAGTCTATTAGATAATTAGGATTCAAACCACTGCAGTGCAGTACCTTTAATACCTATGGCATACAACATGCTAAGGAAAAAGCGTCAGCTATAATAAATGCACCTGAGCCAAAAAATGTCACAGAACTGGAGTCCTTAATTACTGCACCCATTTCCCTGCAAAACCCAGCCACTGTTCTTGCAACCACTGCAGTGGAGAAATAGAATAATGCAGTTGTTCAGAAAAGATTGGGATCTGTTACTTACCTGCTCTGACTCAAACATTGTTACCATGGCAAGAAGTGGTTATTAAGCCTCCAGTTAAGTTTTGCCAGCCAGCTGCAGAAACTGCCATCAGTAAACATGGACGGTACTGCCCCAATTCTTCCATCCAGTGTACCAGTGAACCCAACATCACCCACCATTTCATGGAAGGTGCACATGTGAAATGCAGATATACAAAAGGGTTTGGGTGAAACAACAAAGTCTTTAACATGCTTTAACACCGAGTGCATTACCGCCAAAACATCTGATCAAAATTTTAAATGGTTTCTGAAAGCTGAGAAATTGTTCACACCCAACATAGGGTTACTATAGTAATTGACATTTGAAATACGTTGTTGGCGATGACACGGTTTGCTGTGAAATGTATACTGTTAAGAGGCTTATTAGTTGGCACTAGAAGTGAAGAATGTATCACTCAGATGTAGGGGTTTAATTTTTGTTGTTTTGAAGAACAAGCTGAATGTTTGGTTTGAATAAGTTTGGTTTCCCCAAAGCTAATGGGGAGGAAATGTAACTGATTGGTTTGAGTGTGACCTTGTGGCTCTAATGGCTATTGCTGTTCCTAATATATGGCTGAGTAGTGAGGGTTTGTTATGTATCTAACCACATAAAAAGCAAGTGGGTGTGCTTTATGTTCTGGACGCCTGCAAAGAAAGACATGCTGTTGAATTCAGCTCTGTCTGATTATTGAGTCCTCCCAAGTATATTAGAAAATCTATCACATCTCTTTTCATTTCATGGCATCAAGGGCATTAATTTAAATGCTTTTTTGAGTAGTATTGGCAGTCTCCACTGCACAAACTTTTTATCCTTCTCAGATGAACTGGTTTCTCATGATAATGACTATCTTCATGGACATTTATATGCCCTGGCTCCTTTAAAAACATTGACCATTTCCTTCACCTACTCCTCACCATGTTTTACACCTCAACATTGCTAACTCAAAGTAAAAGGCAAGGAGGGATCATTTTGAACCTGTTCTCCAACAACAGCAGTTTCTTGAAGAAGTTAACCTGTCATGGTTTTGAGTTTTTGTGGATTCATGATTTGTTTTTGTACTGAAAAAGGATTTAGGTCAGAGATTTATAGTCTTCTCTTAGCGGCTTCATCTTACGTTCTCTTGTGCTTTTGAGTTTTGGATATTTTGTGCTTTAGTTCTTTGGTTCTATTTTGTTGATAGGTTTGTTATTCCTCTTTTGTACCGTCACTCTGTTCCCTCAGTCTTGTCTCTGTGGGGTTTTTTTTATTTTTGCTTTTTTTGTCGTTGGTCAAGTTCAGATGTTTGAGCCTGTCTCTGTTTGTTATTTCCTGTCTCGTTTTGATAGTGTCTCGTCTCATGTGTGTGCCGAGTTTCATTTTGCTTCCTTAGTCTTGTTTCCCCAGTGAGTTTCACCTGTGTTCCCTGGTGTTTCCCATGTCCCTAATTACCTGGTGTGTGTATATATTCCATCAATTTTTCTCTGTTTGTCATGTTGTCTGTTCATAGTTTTCTTTTCCTGTGTTCCATGTTTTTCTGGAAAAGTCCTAGTTTAGTATTTCTTACTCATAAACTGCCTCAGTTTGTATAAGTTGTGTTCTGCAATAAAGCAACTTTGAGTTTATAAATGCCTGCCGAGTCCTGTACTCCACACTTTGCCTGCCCGGGGTTCCAGGGTCAAATTCAAGGACTTTTTTAAGTACTTTCAATGTCCATTTTCAAGATTTTCCAGCACATTAACACTGGGATGCAAATTTATACAAATACATACATACTCAAAATTATTTCTCATTTTAATCACATTTAAAAGATAGTATTATGCAATAAGTCACTTCACAGAAAACAATAACTACTGATAGTTTTTTCTGGAAACTTTATTCTTCAGATTGTGAGCAAATCCAGTTTAAAACAGCTCTTATGTTGCTGCCACAGTGTAACTCAGTCTAACGCAGTAATGGATACCTACGCTCCTGGAATGACATTATTTGCGCGGATTACGTTTTTTTTTGTTTCTTGCGCATGACTTTTGGCCTAAATATAATGCCATTGTTGTCTTATCCATACTTAGAATTTGCAGTTTTCCAGCCAACACTCATTAAAACAGCGACACTCTCTGTCTTGGGGGAGGGGGCAGGGTCATAAACAGACTGACAGGTCACATTAAGACGTGAAGGCCAGGCGGAGAAATTTCCATTTTAGACTTTCTGACTCATTTTCTTTCTCCATCTCAGAAGCAAACTATTCAATCTGTGTTTTACATTATAATCAATCCAGTTCTTTTTGTCCATATAAAATATAGTTATATAACTCTTATATTTTGTAGCACAGGGATCTAGCCAGCTGTTGATCACCTGGTGCTGCGCCACGCTGAGGTCGTCTTGCACCAGGCTGAGAATTTCACCGGTTTGCTATCAGAACTCTTCTATCACTGCAATTAGCAAGCGGGGGCACACCCCGCACACTTGGTTCTGGGTTCAAATCCACCATTTCACCTGGGCCTTTCTGTGTGAAATCTACGTGTTCTCTCTGGGTACTCCAGCTTCCTCCCACAGTTAGTGGGCTTAGGTTAATTGGTGATTCTAAAAAAATTGCCCACGAGTATTAGCCCTCTGACAAATTGATGACCTGTCCGACTTGAGTCCCCTGCTGCCATATCCTTCTCCTGCTGGCTGAACCCCTGTTTCTCCATTAGACACATTTAGCAATTTTGGTCAAATATAGCTTAGCATCCACAAAGGACCATATGCATAAAGTGCATTTATAAATGCTATATAATTGGGTGGGTGGAGAATGGCAGGATGAAATGAAACAAGGTCTGGAGCACTTGTGACAAAGTTTTAGTAGTTCTTCTGTGACCCATAAGCCCCCCATTTAATAGCCCCTACATATTTCTCTTAAGAGTGCTTTAATATTGAATTTCCATGAAGTTGGTGGGGGACCTGTTACGGAAAGATAAAAATATAAAGCCAAAATGATAGCAGCACAAGTCAATACATCCCATGTCTCTACTTGATTCTCCATTTTCCCTAATGCAACTGCTGCTAAAGAGTTTGTCCTGGTGGTTATCACGTACTTGTTTTAAACTCCACACCAGAGTATACAGTAAACCTAAGCAGTTCAGTTTCATTTAAAAAAAAATTTTCATTATACTGTACAAAGTTTGTAGCCTCACAGTACCACATTTAAACATTTATGAGTGAGAGGTAAAAGGCACATTCACAAAACAGGACATTTTTTTCTGTGCATGTAAAGAGGTCCTTGAAGTGTTTTCAGTCATTATCGCTGTGATATTACCATGGTCCCTTCAGCATCATTATTTCAAAATAATACGTTCATGTCCACATCCCTGATCTCTTCACACAGATTTGTTTGGCATAGAGTTTAAGAGCGTTAATGAGTTTAAGATCATCTTCAGAGGAAACTAATTTAAAATCTGATTTAAAAAAGTGCTTAAGAACCCTCAGAGGCATGATAAAAAAAAAACTCCATATTTTTCTCCTCTTAACTGACTGTTGTGTTTGTTTTTGAACAACAAACACTTACCTTGGGGAAATTCTAAAGTCAGAACCTTGACTTAACCATGACTTCAATGACTTTCTAGCTATAAAATGTCCTGTTTGCTTATTCTGATTTTTTTATAAATCACACTATAATTACCACACTTTATTATGTCAGTACTTTAGATTTAGGGCAGCACAATGGTATGGTGGTTAGCACTCTTACCTCACAGCAAGAAGATCCTGGGTTTCAGTTCACCGGCTGGCCCGGGCCTTTCTGTGTGGAGTTTGCATGCTCCCCCTGTGTCTGTGTGGGTTCTCTTCGGGTCTTGCAGCTTCCTCCGCAGTCCTAAGAGATGCAGTTAGTTAACTGGTGATTACAAAATTGCCCATAGGTGTGAATGTGAATGCTTGTCTGTGTTAGCCTTGTGACAGACTGGCGACCCATCCAGGGTGTGCCCGACCTCTCACCTTGTGGCAGCTGGGATGGGCTCCAGCCCCTGTGACCCTAAAATGGACAAATTGAAGAAAATGGATGGATGTGTGGCTTTTAGATTTATACCAGCTCACATACACATGTTATTGCAAGCAACAGCAGGATTGTGTGTGTGTGTGTGTGTGTGTGTGTATATGTATATCCATGTACAGTGGTGTGAAAAAGTGTTTGCCCCCTTCCTCATTTCCTGTTTTTTAGCATGTTTGTCACACTTAAGTGTTTCGGAACATCAAACCAATTTAAACAATAGTCAAGGACAACACAAGTAAACACAAAATGCAATTTGTAAATGAAGGTGTTTATTATTAAAGGTGAAAAAAAATCCAAACCATCATGGCCCTGTGTGATAAAGTGATTGCCCCCCTTGTTAAAACATACTATAACTGTGGTTTTTCACACCTGAGTTCAATTTCTCTAGCCACACCCAGGCCTGATTATTGCCACACCTGTTCTCAATCAAGACATCACTTAAATAGGAGCTGCCTGACACAGTAAGGTCCACCAGAAGATCCTTAAAAGCTACACATCATGCCGAGATCCAAAGAAATTCAGGAACAATTGAGAAAGAAAGTAATTGAGATATATCAGTCTGGAAAGGGTTATAAAGCCATTTCCAAAGCTTTGGGAATCCAGCGAACCACAGTGAGAGCCATTATCCACAAATGGCGAAGACATGGAACAGTGGTGAACCTTCCCAGGAGTGGCCGGCCGCCCAAAATTACCCCAAGAGCGCAGCGACAACTCATCCAAGAGGTCACAAAAGACCCCACAACAACGTCCAAAGAACTGCAGGCCTCACTTGCCTCAGTTAAGGTCAGCGTTCATGCCTCCACCATCAGAAAAAGACTGGGCAAAAATGGCCTGCATGGCAGAGTTCCAAGGAGAAAACCACTGCTGAGCAAAAAGAACATTAAAGCTCATCTCAATTTTTCCAAAACACATCTTGATGATCCCCAAGACTTTTGGGAAAACATTCTGTGGACCGGTGAGACAAAAGTGGAACTCTTTGGAAGGTGTGTGTCCCATTACATCTGGCGTAAAAGGAACACTGCATTTCAGAAAAAGAACATTATACCAACAGTAAAATATGGTGGTGGTAGTGTGATGGTCTGGGGCTGTTTTGCTGCGTCAGGACCTGGAAGACTTGCTGTGATAAATGGAACTATGAATTCTGCTGTCTACCAAGAGATCCTGAAGGAGAATGTCCGACCATCTGTTCGTGTACTCAAGCTGAAACGAACTTGGGTTCTGCAGCAGGACAATGATCCTAAACACACCAGCAAGTCCACCACTGAATGGCTGAAGAAAAACAAAATGAAGACTTTGGAGTGGCCTAGCCAAAGTCCTGACCTGAATCCTATTGAGATGTTGTGGTATGACCTTAAAAAGGCCGTTCATGCTCGAAAACCCTCTAATGTAACTGAATTAGGACAATTCTGCAAAGATGAGTGGGCCAAAATTCCTCCAGAACGCTGTAAAAGCCTCATTGCAAGTTATCGCAAACGCTTGGTTGCAGTTGTTGCTGCTAAGGGTGGCCCAACCAGTTATTAGGTTTAGGGGGCAATCACTTTTTTTTTATGTTTGGATCAGCAATTTCAGTTAAATCTATCATATAGCAGAGAAACACAGTGATATTTGAGAAGTGAAATGAAATGCACATGCCTAATTTTGTTTAAATAATTATTGCACACTTTCTGTAAATCCTATAAAGTTCATTTCACTTCTCAAATATCACTGTGTTCGTCGTGCTATATGATATATTAAACTGAAATTCCTGATCCGAACCACCAATAATTTATAAAGGAAAATCATGAAAATTATCAGGGGTGCCCAAACTTTTGCATACCACTGTATAATACCAGTCATTACTTCTGTGAAGTCCCGCTCAGATTTTCAGATATTTGTATCTTTTCTGCACTGTGCCTGCTACTGTGTGTGTGGCTATAGTTTTCTGTATGCAATGGTGTTAAATTCTTATTTTCTATTTTCTTATGTAGTTGTACGAACATCTGAATCTTGAATGAGAAGGCCAGGAACATAATCATAAACTCCATATGAGCACTTTCAGTGGTAGACTGAGCCATTTGGAGCACTGTGAAGTTTCCTGGTGGTCCATTATGGGACGGACCTCTCAGAATCTGCACATTATATGTGATTCTGTCATTACCTGATATAAACTTGTTTATTGAACACCTTTTTAGCCCTACTGGAGTTGCTATATGTTTACTAGTTTCTAGTGATATTAAAAAATAAAATATCCTGTTAAAAACACATAATATTGTAAAAATTGTGTAATTCGTTTTTTGCACAGTTTCAGACAAATATTTCTATCCACCTCCACTCTTACCAACAGCACTATTCTTTATTATTATTATTTTAAATTTAAACTTAACTTTAAGAGTCCCTTAAATTTACGGGGAAAAAAGAAAGTGATACATTTAGCCATAAGAAAAACTGTATAGACTGATTTAGCGTCAGTAAATATTAATTTCACAGATGTTTATATTGCTGTACCAGTATTAATTACAGCAATGATTTTTAATCAATATGCTGACTGACATAAAAAAAAAGCTGGACAGCTTTTGTTGCCAGGATTTGGAGAGAATCGCCCTCTGTGTGTTAACTGTGCTGCTCTCATAGAAAATAAATGTTGATTACTGCAGTGAAACCATGAGAGGCTGACACATGCACTGGAACTAATTTGTGGTTTTAATAGTTTAGTCGAGCTGTTTATTCTGGTTATTTGACAGAGATCACGTACAGAAACAAACAAAAACAAAAACCAGCCATCTCAGAAATGTCAGGATCTGAGCACAGACTCAAACCAGAGAGGTTACCAGCTCTAATCTCTAGTCTCCAACTCACCAACATTGCCCACTCAAATTTTTTTAGCTGCCCACCAAACATAGCAGGCTAGTTCCAGCCTTGATTACATTAATAATGCATTTTCTGCTCAGCTGTTATCAGGTCAATCAGTGTGACTGTGTGTGATGGTTAGAAAGTTCTTAAAGACACAGAATAAAGGTCTGTATGAGCGCGTGCTCCAAACTGATTCATTCAGAAATTCATTCAGCATTTTCAAACTTGACGAATGAGACATTTTGTCCAATACATGTTTAATTAAACTTAATTATCCGTGTTGGCTAAATAACAGCAAAGACCACATTATACTCAAGTTTCATACAGTCATTTTCTTTTTCCTTCCTGGAACTTAGTGTTTATATTTTACATTTACCACATGCCTTGGTAAACATTCATTTATAAACGAGTTAATGATGGAACACAGCACATCACTCTTTGCTAAAGAAATTCTTTGATATGAGAATAATATTTCAGTTACACAAATTGAATAACAAAAAAGTTACAAGTACTATACCTATTTTCTGGCTGTTAGGGCTATAACAAGGTTTCAATAAGCTCGTGAAATAGGAAGAAAAACAAGCGATGAGGTTCAGAATGTTCCACAGTATCTTAATTAACATGAGCAGAAAAGCTGCTCTTTTTTATTTTCATTTTTACACAATACCCTGAATCTGTGCTATTTAAATAATAATAAGAGTTAGGAAATTTCCTAGACTGAGCCTAGAAAAGTTGTCAGAAATTGTTAATGTCCTTCCTCAATTTCATAAGTGATTATTAACTTTTCATTTTCAATGTTATTTTTTTGTTTGTTCGCGGTCATGTGAGTTTGCAATTTTTCTCTCCACTTAAAATATTCTGCTTTTTCTCTCTCACACACAATGAGAATGAGTCACCCATGTCCTTGGGTTAATTGGTCACATTCATGCTTGAACAGATGAAAACAAGGAAAAAAAGCACGTGAATATGAGATGATAAAAGCTGTTTTTAACCATTGAGTTGATTTGCTTGTCAAACTTAAAGCCAAAGTCAAATATCACACTGAGATTTTTGGTACGCAGCTTGACATAGGTGGATAAGCTGCTAAGCTGATCAGAAAATCCTCGGGGGTGGGGGCTGTGAATATAAGGCATAAAAATGATGCTATCCAGTCTAGACTTCATTGGGGTTGAGAGGCTGATAAAATTGAATGTCAGCATAGGAGACAGGCAAAAGGAGATATTATGTTTATTGATGATTTGACCCAGAGGAAGCAAACAGCTGACTCAAGGCACTTTATATTGTAAGGTAAAGACCCTACAATAATTACAGAGAGTTCCCAACTGTCAAAACGACCCCCTATGAACATAAACACTTGGTGACAGTAGGAAGGAAAAACTCCCTTTTAACAGGAAGAAACCTCCAGCAGAACCAGACTCAGGGAGGGACAGTCATCTGCTGTGACCAGTTGGGGCTGAGGGGAGACAGACAGGACAAAAGATGCACTGTGGAAAAGAGTCAGAGGTTAATAATAACTAATGATTAAATGCAAAGTGGGATATAAACAGAGTGAAAAGAGGTGAATGAAAAAAAAGTTCAGAACAGAGAAAGTCCACACAGAAAAATATGTGGAGCCAAACAAGCTGAACAATTTCTTTGCAAATTATGGCATCTCTGCGAACTTGGCCTTATGCAGCTGTTGGTAAAAAAAAACATGAAAGATGCCCGTGTTGGCTGTGGCATTCACCGACACACTGAAGATCATCCGGCTCCAGCTGCAGATAATGTGGTGTGTCATCAGGGTCAAACAGCAACACGTCCTTTTAGATAGCATCAAAAACCCAAAAGCAGTCATTGAACTCACCAGTGAGGGATGTGATGACTGCTGCTTACAGTTTTGGCTAAGCTGTCCTGGAGCTGCTTCGCTTTTCAGCATGGTCACTGTCTTGTCATAAGTATTAGCATGTTTTGTCTCATAGTGTTGCTTCATATTATATTCCTCAAACAAGGCAGAAGTCTCATTGCAGAGCAGGCAGGCAGTTATTTTGGATATCAGTGAAAAGAATCTTGTCATTTACTGTTTTCCTGGAAGCGGTGGCCATCAATTTCCTTTTCTATTGAGGGGTCAGAGCAAATTTCATTCAGCCAGTTAAGTATCAATCAGCAACATACACCTGCAGAGCCCTCTGTGTCACCTATGACCCCCACCCCAGCCCCATGATTGGTCCATTAGTCAGTCTTTTTTCTTTTTGAGCTTTTGAGGAATCATTTTCATTGTTTGTGCCAGCGGGCCAAAAATAACAAATTTTTAGACAAAATACATGGGCCATAAAAAATGTGAGCTCAGGCCTTAATTGGCCCATGGGCCAGATTTTGGACATGCCTGATGGACAGGGGAGAACAGGATAAGGCCTAAGACGGAACCCTGAGGTACCCTGAAGAACAATTGTTTCCAATACTGACAAAAAAGGCTCTATCAGGTATGAGATGAAGTAGTGCAGTGCTTTGTGGGTGATCCCAGCACCAGAGTGCAGGTGTTGTAGGTTGTTGTGATTAGTGCTTTTAAACGCAGTAGTAAGACTGAGGAGGACGAGGATGACACAGTTCATCCTCATCCCCCATAAAAATATGTGACCCGATCTGGCAAAAGGAGTCGTAAATCGCAGGGGCTAATTTTTAGGCAAATAACATGAATCAGTGTTGTATCAGATATGCATAACATATGTAGCAGATATGTACTCGATATGCATATTAGATATCCTTATGACTCCTTTCGCCAGATCAGGTCACATATGCTCATCTGAAACTTGTCAAAGATGTTGTTTCGTTGTAAGTTAGAAAGAAGTTGATGAAGAATTTCTTTTTCCAAGACTTTTTAAAGGAATGGAAGTTTAGAGATAGGTCAGTAATTACTGGGTAAGAACTTAGTTGTTCAGCAGGGGCTGAACTGCTGGAAGAGAGAAGGAGCAGTACCAGTGGACACAGAACTGATGATGATAGAGAGGATGCTTGGGCCAACAGTGTCAAATACATCTTACAGAAGAGTGGAGGGCAAATTGTCTAGTGAGCAATCTGTAGATTTCATGAAGAGAACAAAAAAAAAACCTTTGTAAAAGAGGGCAATGTAATGGGTTTAAAACAGTGAAAGGGTCACTGTTAAAGGGTGGGCTATATTAGGCTGGAGAGAAAAGAACCAAGTGTAAAGATCTGACCTTGACAAGGACCAACTTGTGATGGCTAGGTAATACACTGATATGTCAGTGATATATTATATGAACATCCAGGTGTATACATGTCACTTAGCTGGGGAAGAGATGTCAGCAGGATCCATTATGGGAAGAAGGCAAGCCTGTGGAAGCAGTGGGATGTTCTGTGAATGTATGAGATGTGTTGGTGCCAAACATGCACACCCCTTCTTGCCAATAACTTATTCAAGCAGGATAAAGCACTCTTCCACACTGCAAAACATGTTCACAAATGCTTGTCCAAATCTTAAACACATGAAGTGGCTGTGGGATGTTCTGGAAAAAGGACACATTTTTGATCCATGCAGATCAGAATTTGGAGTTTTTCAGACTTCAGATCTACTGCTAACATCTTGCAGTAAAATTTACTAAGCAGGACAAACAATCATCCGGCCGAAATAAATAAATAAGGATTGGGAAGTTTAGCAGATGATCCACTAAAAGCAACTCTTAGCTGTGGGTAGAAAATAGAATATCAGTAAGTCTGATGCTTCTACAACGCAGGAAACTGAAAGAGTTTCCCAGTTTATTTGGCATAAAAGTAATGCCTGGGACATTATTTGCATATAATCCAAATCTTTCTATTTCTAACTTGTTAGTGGACATATTAAGTCTGTGGTGGACAGGAACTGTTTTTTGGAGTTGCACAAACAATTTGTCCATCCATCCATTCACTTCCGCTTATCCTGGTCAGGGTCGTGGGGGGCTGGAGCCTATCTCAGCTGACATAGGGTGAGAGGCAGGGTACATCCTGAACAGGTCACCAGCCTGTCACAGGGCCAACACAGAGAAACAGTCAATCTAACTCACTCACATTCACACCTATGGGCAATTTAGAATGGCCATTTAACCTAACCCCAGTAAGGTTAGGTTAAATGTGTGGCAATTTGTGTGGCATCTTAATGTGACACCTGATTGTTTTGTAAATAGTTGCCTGCAGCATTTCCTGCATTTTAATGTAAATAGTTGTATATAACTTGTTTGCTATATTTGTACATATGTACAAATAGTTTGTTAAACATGGTTGTATTTTAGATCCAATGTGTTAATACAGTATGTCAAAATGAAATAACATCAATAAAGTCACACACGTGAGGTTGTGCTGAAAAAAATGGTACCAAGCAAGGCAAGGTAAACTGTATTTAAGGTGAATTACAAAGATAAAATCAAAAGTAATCAAAAGCAGCCAATTATACCCCAGAGGGTTAAAAAGATTATGCTTTGATGCAGTCAAAATGCAAATGCACTCTAAAAACTGATTGGCTGGTCTAAATGCATTCTGGTGTGTTCTGCAGGTAATTACATTTAAAATGTTTTTTCCCTTACACCAGAAAGCTATCCAGACTATCTGAAAACAATTAAATGTGGATTATTAAATATTAGGTCTCTCTCTTTTAAGTCCCTGTTAGTAAATGATTTAATAACTGATCAACATATTGATTTATTGTGCCTTACAGAAACCTGGTTACAGCAGGATGAATATGTTAGTTCATTATTATGCTCTTCAGTGCCATGTTCCAACACAGTGCAGAGCAGTTACCTAAACTCTGCTCCCAGTGAGGTAGATTATCTTGTCAATAGTTTTACATCCTCACTACGTACGACTTTGGATACTGTGGCTCCTCTGAAAAGGAAAGCCTCAAATCAGAAGTGCCTGACTCCGCGGTATAATTCACAAACACACAGCTTAAAGCAGATAACCCGTAAGCTGGAAAGGGAATGGCGTCTCACTAAATTAGAAGATGCTCATTTAGCCTGGAGAAAGAGGATAACGCTCCGTAAACCTAGGACATCTTATATTCATCATTAATTGAAGAAAATAAGAACAACCCCAGGTTTCTTTTTCAGGCTGAAAAAGTCAGAGCTCTGTAGAGCTGAGTATTCCTTTCACTTTAACTAATAATGACTTCATGGATTTCTTTACAAATAAAATTTTAGACATTAGAGAAAAAATTATTCAAAACCATCTCCAAGATTTATCTTCATGTTCGGCTACTTTCAGCACTGCTGGTATTTGCTTAGACTCTTTCGTTCCAGTTTATCTTTTGGAGTTAACTTCAATAGTTACTTCCTCCAAACCATCAACATGTTTATTAGATCCCATTCTTACTAGACTGTTAAAAGAAGTCTTTCCAATTATTGATGCCTCAATCTTAAATATGATCAATCTGTCTTTATTAGGTGGCTATGTACCACAGGCCTTCAAGGTGGCAGTAATTAAACCGCTACTTAAAAAGCCATCACTTGACCCAGCTGTCTTAGCTAATTATAGGCCAATCTCCAACCTTCCTTTTCTCTCCAAAATCCTTGAAAGAGTAGTTGTAAAACAGCTAACTGATCATCTGCAGAGGAACGGTTTATTTGAAGAGTTTCAGTCAGGTTTCAGAATTCATGACAGTACAGAAACAGCATTAGTGAAGGTTACAAACGATCTTCTTACAGCCTCTGACAGTGGACTCATCTCTGTGCTTGTCCTGTTGGACCTCAGTGCAGCTTTTGATACTGTTGATCATAACATTTTATTACAGAGATTAGAGCATGATGGATTCACTGGAATGTGAAAAAAGTGTTTGATTGCTAAAGCTAACCAGTCTATTTATGATTTAAATATCTGCATGGGAAGTCACATAGGATTTACTTGGCAACAAACATGACACTGTAGAAAGAGCTTACTTTAAGGACAACAACATGCAGTTTCTGGTTAAATTGAATAATTTTGCTAAACTTGCCTACTAACAATATAACTTAGATTTTTGTATGCTAACAAATTTAGATTTGTTTAAGAATGTCTCTGTCACTAAGGCAGCATCAACCTGGGATGGGCTCTTTGGGCTGACAAATGCATTAGTGAAGGTTACAAACGATCTTCTTACAGCCTCTGACAGTGGACTCATCTCTGTGCTTGTCCTGTTGGACCTCAGTGCAGCTTTAGATACTGTTGATCATAACATTTTATTACAGAGATTAGAGCATGCCATAGGTATTAAAGGTACTGCACTGCAGTGGTTTGAATCATATTTATCTAATAGACACCAGTTTGTTCATGTAAATGGGGAGTCTTCTTCACACACTAAGGTTAATTATGGAGTTCCACAAGGTTCTGTGCTAGGTCCAATTTTATTTACAATGTACATGCTTCCCTTAGGCAGTATTATTAGAAAGCATTGCATCAATTTTCATTGTTATGCAGACGATACTCAGCTTTATCTATCCATGAAACCAGATGATACACATCAATTAGTTAAACTGCAGGAATGTCTGATCGGTTCAAATCATTCAAAATTAACAAATGAAGAACAAATACACATACACAGCTTTCAGGTTTTCGCAGCTAGCGGGGAGGAAACATGCCTCTTCAAGTACCGAGACAGAAAAAGGGAATTCTCTGCTCTTTACTCAAACAGGAAGTGGTCTCTCTCAGAGGCCGTTCCCTCCACGCACGGTTTTTATTTCAAAGTAAGGGTCATGTGATGTATCATCCATGACTCCACACTAAATGCAGTTCAAAGCAGGTAATAAACATTTAGAATGCATTCGCATGGCTTCACACAAAGATATCACTTTTACATCCAGTTCCTTCCTGGCTCCTTCCCAAGCTGGTATGGTGATAAAGAAACTCAGGAATGTGAACGAGGCTTTTATGTGTGCTCTGTGAGAACTCAAACAATGAAGTAACATCTTCAGTGCCCTTCTGAAAGAAGGGACACTAAATCTCCTTATTTGAGTAAGGAGAAACAACAGTATATAAAACAAGATGAAACATATACAAAAGATATGATAAAATACAGAAAACATGTTAATATACCTAACAATGTCTCAAAGACATAAAGGCCTGGATGACCTCTAATTTCTTGCTTTTAAATTCAGATAAAATTGAAGTTCTTGTTCTCTGCCCCACAAATCTTAGAAACATAGTGTCAAACAGATACTTACTCTGGATGGCATTACTTTGGCCTCCAGTAACACTGTGAGAAATCTTGGAGCCATTTTTGACCAGGATATGTCCTTCAATGCACATATTAAACAAATATGTAGGACGGCTTTTTTACATTTGCACAATATTTCTAAAATTAGAAACATCCTTTCTCAGACTGATGCTGCAAAGTTAATCAATGCATTTATTACTTCTAGGCTGGACTACTGTAATTCATTATTATCAGGCTGTCCTAAATGCTCCCTGAAAAGCCTTCAGCTGATTCAAAATGCTGCAGCTAGAGTACTGACAGGGACTAGAAAGAGAGAGCATATTTCTCCCATATCGCCTTCTCTTCATTGGCTCCCTGTTAAATCTAGAATAGAATTTAAAATCCTTCTCCTAACATACAAGGTCTTGAATAATCAGGCCCCATCTTATCTTAAAGACCTTATAGGCCCATATCACCCAAATTGAACACTTTGTTCTCTGGCTGCTGGCTTACTTGTGGTTTCTAGGATGCTTAAAAGTAGAATTGGAGGCAGAGCCTTCAGCTTTCAGGCCCCTCTTCTGTGGAACCAGCTCCCAGTTTGGATTCGGGAGACAGACACCCTCTCTATTTTCAAAATTAGGCTTAAAACTTTCCTTTTTGATCAAGCTTATAGTTGGAGCTGGATCAGATGACCCTGAACCATCCCTTAGTTATGCTGCTATAGGGCTAGGCTGCTGGGGGGGGGGGTCCCATAATGCACTGTTTCTTTTCATTCACCTTTTTTACTTGTTTATAATTCACCTGTATTTAATCATTATTATTAATCTCTGGTTCTCTTCCACAGCATGTCTTTTTTCCTATCTCTCTCCCATCAGCCCAACCAGTCACAACAGATGACTGCCCCTCCCTGAGCCTGGTTCTGCTGGAGGTTTCTTCCTGTTAAAACAGAGTTTTTCCTTCCCATCGTCCCCAAGTGCTTGCTCATAGGGGGTCGTTTTGACTGTTGGGTTTTCTCTGTGTTAATGTAGGGTCTTTACCCACAATACAAAGTGCCTTGAGGCGACTGTTTGTTGTGATTTGGTGCTATATAAATAAAATAGAATTGAACTGAAATTGAATTGAAAGCACTTTCACTTCCTTCCTTCTTAGCCCGTCAACATTTTCTGCCTAAATTTTATTTAAATGTCAAAATTCTTAATGTGTAACAAACAGATCTCTTCAAGTGTTTGCCAGTGTAAAACGGTGACTAGGTCTCAAAGTATTAACAGACTAATGGCCAGATGTACAGGTAAAGTGTATATGTAGAGCCCAGGTCACTGTTTTTTAGAGAGCACTATGGGTGCTATGATGAAGAAATGTATGAGGCACATTAAACAAAATTGCAGGAGCAGCAGCGACTGTTGGCACAGGATTCCGTAAAGTATTTGGAGTTATTTCAAATGGAAGAACTTGGTCAAATTACACTCCAGAGGCTGGTGTGCCTGGTTTTCATTGTTCAGAGAGACTAAAACATGCAGCTTGAACACAACATAAATGTACAAACATAAAGTAAATATGACTCACTTTATTGTTCAGAACAACCTTTATGAAATAATACAAAGCTTAAATTATTAAATTCTGGGAAGCTTGCTATGCATAAATTATGTATCTAAATAATTATACTGTACATATATAAAAAAAATCATTTTAAAACCAGCTGTTTTTATTTAAGACACAAACAAGATCACAGTTTTATGTGAGCTTTAGAAATTGAACATACTCAAAAGTAAAACCAAATAAATATGTTTATCAGTCTGGTGAACTGCAACATTCTGTAAAAAAAATTGTGAATGTTTATATACAGTGTTTTGATTAAAGGCAGTGAGTCCTGGATCAGACTAATAATAAATGAAGCAGTACGACATACAGCAGCTTAGCTTTGTTTATTTTGACTGGTTGATGAGATGCAACAGTGCTTGATAGGAGCCATTCATGGGATGGTTAACTTCATCAGCCTAAGTCAATGATACCTAAGTCAAAATTCATTGTGGTTGCACATCTATCTATCTATCTATCTATCTATCTATCTATCTATCTATCTATCTATCTATCTATCTATCTATCTATCTATCTATCTATCTATCTATCTATCTATCTATCTATCTATCTATCTATCTATCTGTTTCACTCTGCACCCACTTACCCTCCCACCCCTGCAGAGTAACTTGTTTCCCAACTGTGTGTAAACTGCTATTAGACTGCTTTGTGTCTGTGGTTGTCACTTGCTCTCTCTCTCTCTCTCTGTGTGTGTGTGTGTGTGTGTGTGTGTGTGTGTGTGTGTGTGTGCACGTATGCATGTGTGTAGAGGTATAAATAGAGCCTCTTACCAAGCTGAATTGATTAATTACATGTTGCAGCCCAAAGAGTGGTGTTTCAAGAGGTCACTGCTGGAAGAGAAGAGAGCCATTAGGATTTCACTATCATGTTCATTGACTCACACACACACACACACACACACACACACACACACACACACTCCCAGTACCCAGCTTACAGGAAGTCTCCTTCGTAGACAGCTGATTATATTTTTATACAAAAGGAGAAAAATAGATAAATGTACACATTCACCTATGCATGCACAATGTAATTGAGATGCCTGGCAATTGCAGTGTTGAGAGGTTTGGAGAGAGGAAATAAAAGAAGCCACCTGCCTCAATTAATTTGAGGATGGAAAGGTACATGGAGGGAGGTGATGACAGTGTGAGAGAGATGAAAAGAGAGGGAGTGGGCGGAGAGAGGCTGTAGGGAGACAGCGATTGAGTAAGAGAGCAGTATAACAGAGAAGGGTGTGGGTGGGGTAAGGAGGGTAAAGAGAAATGTTTGTAGGTGGTAGAGAAAGAGAGCACACAGGCATTGGCTGATTGGAGCTTTTGAAGGCCGTTACTGATGCCTCCAGATTTGGAGCAAAGCTGTTGATTTCCAGTAGTCTGATACTCACATGGAGAGGCCATATTTTTACCTCTGTTATTCAGTCTTGCAGACAGAATTACAGTGATAAGCCTCACACTGACATTTGTAATAACTTGCTTGTAACTTGACCTTGTTTAATATTCAGCTCTTTTTAACCCTATGGAGGGCTGACACCCCTGATGTCTTTATGCAGTGTCTAGGTGCTGCCTTTCACACTTATGCTTTTTGGTTACATTGTCTTAAGTATGACTGTGGCTGTAGCTCAGGGGGTAGAGCAGGTCACCTACTAACCCAAAGGTTGGGTTGCTCCAGTCAGAGCCAATGTATGTCAAAGTGTCCTTGGGCAAGATGCTGAACCCCAAGCTGGTCTCTGATGGATTCACTGGAATGTGAAAAAAGTGCTTGATTGCTAAAGCTAACCAGTCTATTTATGATTTAAATCTCCTAAATATCTGCATGGGAAGTCACATAGGATTTACTTGGCAACAAACATGACACTGTAGAAAGAGCTTACTCTAAAGACAACAACATGCAGTTTCTGGTTAAATTGAATAATTTTGCTAAACTTGCCTACTAACAATATAACTTAGATTTTTGTATGCTAACAAATTTAGATTTGTTTAAGAATGTCTCTGTCACTAAGCAGCATCAACCTGGGATGGGCTCTTTGGGCTGACAAATGCAATACTGTGTCCAAAATTTAGAAGAGTCCAATTACAGTCTGCACTTACAAGAGTGGTTTTACAGCCAGCATCAGGGTCATTTTGTACGGAGAAGGCTATGTGAACACATTTCATTTATTTTGCATTAATAGTCAGTCAAAGACTGTATCTGAACAATTTTGAGGTGGGAAATTAGAAACATACTAAATCTTCAGTTATATTAGAACAGGGCCTACTTGAAAAGGTTGTTCTGACTTTTGTGAGGTAAGAGAGCTACTGTACTTCTCACCATCAAGGAAAACCAATCAGTGAAACATCAGAGTATTAACAGGAAGTTCTTACCTAGTCCATTCTGCCAAAATCAATCCCTATTTTTACAAGGACGTATTTATTTCCAAACAGGAAAAACAAACAAACAAAAACAACACTGAACAAAAATCTGCTCCTCAAACACACAGCATGCAGCAGTCTGGATTCTCCTATGTCAGCTATTCTAGAAGACTTTACAATTTATCAACATCTCCCACAACACTCATACCCCCCCATTTTTTTTTTCAAATGCCCCTTGTGTTATGAGGCATTAAATGCCCCTTCAATATATGTGTTAGGCTTTGTGATACCCAGTCTTTTTTTTTCTCCAAAACAGTGCTATTGGTTTTTTATAAATTAAAAAGTGATGTTAATTAATGTCTTTATATTTTTTTTTTATATAATTGTGTTATTTTGGGTACAAACTAAGCAGAAATAGCTTCAGGTCTAGTAGAACTTCTTTTGAAATCATTTTCTGTTACTCCAACCTCATGAGTCAAACATCCTTCCCTGATCCCCTGCACATTTAGTAGAAATGTTTATTTTAACAATTTAACTTGGCAGAAATTGCATATGTTCATATTAAAACAATATACTGTGTTAGTCTGAAGTATGAATATGAGTACCAGCAGAACCTGATTTCCAATCGTCTACTGAGGTTTCAGTTTCTGAAACTTTGTTCCAAACATACTTACAAAACTTCT
Source organism: Pterophyllum scalare (assembly GCA_024447675.2). NCBI lineage: Eukaryota > Metazoa > Chordata > Actinopteri > Cichliformes > Cichlidae > Pterophyllum > Pterophyllum scalare. Next base: position 63,125 of record JAMQGT020012730.1, on the reverse strand, counting down.
CAGAAGATACAGATTAACACTCACATGACACAATCACCCATTTATGTGAATGAGTAAGTGTGTCCAAACCCTTAGCTGGTACTGCACTTTTAAAAATGTATATTCTATTTGGATTGGATTTATGCAGCAGCTGTTCACAGGTTAACACCAGAGTTGGGAAATATATATTTTGACTTTTTAAAGCCCTTTAAAAGCTCAGACTTTAAAAGTATCATCTGCTTTCCCCAGTGCAAAAAAAACAAAAGGAAAACAAAAACAAAAATTTAACCGATTGGGGGCTAAATTGAGACAAAGAGGTTGGTTCTTTGAAATATTTTTTCACATCATATCAAATGTTCAGTGTTTAGCAATTAGATTACCAGTGCTTCTGCAGTGTTTTTACACTGTCATAGTATACATATTTGAAAAGAGGTAGTTTCAGATCATTAAATTCCATGTGTCCATGAGAAATATTATTTCCTGAAAAACAGAACATAATGGAGCTCAGCTGTGTGGTCCACTATTAAAGCAATAAACTTGAACCTTTTGACATCCCATGAACAAAAGGAAAGTATAAAATATAATACAATAAGGAGATTAATAAGTAAAATCTAAAACATGAATATATCTGTTGTAGTATAAGATGGGAAGGGTTTTAAAGATTTCCTGCATTCAATTCAATTTTATTTATATAGCAATCTGCATCTGTCCTGGTGGCAGAGAAAATGTCTCTGCTGCATGTCCAACAAGTGGTGCAGGGGATGGTCCAGGTTATCCATTTACTATCCAGAGACATTCACTACAGCTTGGTCATTTGGACGACCTAAGCATCAGCTGACAGAGGAATCCAAACAGTGTATTGATTCAAACAGCAAAGCAATTACGGAATACAATCCTCCTGGCAAGTGTGGATGTATTTCACAGCTAGCTGTTCAATATTCACAGCACAGAAGCATTTCTTTCACAGTAACATGTCTGGGATCAGTTTTCAATCAGAAACTGTGCAGTCTCTCCATATTTTTTCTTACCATTCAGAATAATGTCTCCGTCTGCTCAAAATGTCCTGAAGCTGGACTACATGGTGGTCTGCTCTATGATATAGACCATGACATGATGTGTGTGTGTGGCAACATCTCCAACTTCTCCAATGGGCAGGTTGGAGAATGCCATCACCAGACCAAGGGCAACATCAGGGCTTTTCAAAACAATGAGGCAGTATCTGGTAAAGTCAGGACATTATTTGGACAGTGACACAATTTTGCCTCTGTATGCCACCACGATACATGTGAAAATAAACCTTCAGTTAATGCAAAAATATTAATATTTTTATAAAGATAATTGGAAAACTTATTCAAAAGCTGTTTTATGGATATGTATGGGCTATTTCTTTATAAATTAAGTAGGTATAAGTACTGGCAATGATTCCAATAGTTGCATTTGCATTTGGAATCCATGATCTGTAAACCTACACACCCTTGGACTCCTGAAATAAAGCAAATCTATTAGATAGAGGGCAGGCACATAAGGTGTGGCCAAATTTTGTTACATTCTGAGAAAGAAAGAACTCCCTCAAGATAGTCCCAAAAGTCTTGATATGTAAAGGAAATAGCTGTGGTCTGTAGCTGCAGATTGCTTCTATTGTAAGGGGGAAAAAAGAAATCCAGTCAGGATAATAATAGTTTCTACGATAAAGGCATAACATCTCAGAAGAGTTTAAGCCTCATGAATGCCTGCAAATCTCATGGACACTGAAAGTGTCCAGTCACTGGAACAAACACAGTTACAGCCAGACCTGGAAACCCCACAGCTTGGTTGTTACAGCAGTTACTGGAGATAAAATATCTCTAGTGTCTTAAAAAATGAGAACGTCACGAAAAAAGTTATTTTAAAAAACTCAAAAAGATGAACATGACATTTTTATTCTCACTTTCTTGTTCTACTTTTGATGATTATGACTAATAGTTGGTGAAAAAAAGAAATCTAGTACCTCAGATTATTGTAATATTTCATTTTAAGTTGAAGTAGGATATTATACAATATAAATACTGTGAACCTCTTAGTCTTGCTCAGTATGTGTAACAACGGTTATGGTGAAGATTGCTAACTTAACAGTTGTCCAGATGATGATCACTGACACCCTCCACAACAAGGGTATGATACAGAAGGTCAAAAGAGTGCTGTATAAAAGCATAATAATGGAAAGTTGATGGAAAGGGAAACGTGTGGTAGGACAAGGTGCACGACCAACAGGGATGACTTGAAAGGACTATCAAGAAAAAGTGATTCAAGAATTTGGGAAAGCTTCACAAGGAGTACACTAAGGCTGCTGTGAACGCACCAAGAGCCACCCAGCTCACATGTTTAAAAAAAGAGATATACAACTGTTGCATTCCTAATATCAAGACACTCCTAAACCAACGACATCAGAAGCATCTTATCTGGGCTAAAGAGGAAAAGAACTCGACTGTTATTTAATTTGAAAAGTCCTCTTTTCAAATTAAGCAAAGGTGGCAAAAGGACAGACATTCTGTACTTTAGTAAAAGCACAAGCACAAGTGTTAAAAAATACTTTGGTAAAAGTTGAAGTACAGCTTCAACTTCTTTACTTAAGTAAAAGTAAGAAAGTACAGGCTCTGAAATGTACTCAGAGTACGAAAGTAAAAGTAGCAGGCTGTATAAATGTCGAAGTCAGTGAATGAATCTCGGCATCAGCAGCTTCGATTCAAACTCATCTCTGCTCCACTGATGTAACCTGTAACTCTCACCATGAACACAGCCTCTGAGCACCAGTCCAACACAGAGCTTTACTGTAAATACAGTACGGCATACTGACCTGTTTATCACGCACTAAACTGCAGTATTTTCATTTTCATTACACAAAGTTAGCATACCTCAGTTTGTTTTGCAGTCCTTACTCATTAAATCTAACCTCTAATCTAACCTCTTTCCTGTTTTGAAAATTTGTGTAAGAGGAGTAAAAGTAAAAAGTTGTACAGATAACTGAAAATCTACTTAAGTACAGTAATGAAGTATTTGTACTTCATTACTTTCTACCTCTGAAATTAAGTAATGTTAAAGATAATTAAGTAAATTTTGCATTTTATTTAGAAATCAAAGTCCTAGAGTCTGGAGGAAGCATGGCAAGGAAGAGAATCCAAGATGTTTAAAGTCCTGCCTGGGTGAGGAACATCTGTCTAAGTTGTCTAATCAGAGGACTGGAGCTTCTGCGCAGTGTGTACTGCAGTTTCCACAGTCTGTGATGATTCGGGGTGCCATGTCATCTGCTGGTATTGGTAGTGGTTAACCCACTGTGTTTTATCAGTTCCAAAGACAACACAACCATCCACCAGGAGATTTTAGAGCACCTCATAATCCCATCTGCTGACAAACTTTATGGAGATGCTGATTTCCTTTTAAACTAAAAGCCAAAACTACTACCAAACAGACCGTGTTGTTACTGTGTGAGATTAGTTTAGAGTTCAGGTTGTCTGACCCGAACCTCCCAGAGAATCTGTAGGGTACTATCAAGAGAAAGATGAGAAAAACCTGACCCAAAAATACAAGCCTGAATGAAATCGGTTTTACAGTAACCTTGGCTTCAGTCATACTTCAGCTGTGCCACAAGCTGATCATCTCCATGCCATTTATGCAGTAATTCATGATGAAGGAACCCCAACCAAGTACTGAGTGCATAAATGAAGATACTTTTCAGACATTTCTGTACTTTTAGTAATTTTTTATTGATCTTAGCAAATTTGTTATATATTTTAATAATTTGACATACCAGAGTCTAGATATCCAATGAGTGATGAGCAATAATTGTCAAAATTAAACAAAAAAATGCTTGAAATATTTCACTTTACATGTAATAACTATAGGATAAATCAAAGTTTACTCATAAACAAATAAACAAACAAACAAAGCAAAGATAACATTTCCTAATATTCAGATTTTTTTTAGATGGACTAATGTGCAATCTAACCAGACGAATGAAAAGCTTTCATTGTTAAAAGCACTTTAAAGCTCAATCTTGCCCTGATTTTATACTTCACTGAATATATGTGCTCAAAAGGCAAATCTGACTTTTAACACAGCAATATTATCTATTCAAATCTGGCTTTGGTGTCAGTCCTTCACAATCAAAGAGCAACGTGTTCTTTCACGAGCTTACATTTTCCACTTAAGTTAATCACAAAGAACGAAAGCTGTAGCATGCAGGCTGAATTATTCAGTGTTAGGTCTGCTATGTGCTTTAGACTTGCTCAAATGACGTCCTTCATGGAGAGAGACATGGAATCTTATGGGCTAGAACTACCCCTTCAATGTATTTAAACTCAGTGAAAGCTACAGTTTTTTTGCGTGTTTTTTTTTTTGTGACAAAATGAGCAAAGAATCAAATTATGCCAATATATCACAACATGGGGTAAGCAGTGTAACTGATTTCTTCAAAGGGCTTGAAAAGTTCAAGAGCCTCTTTTTTTGGCTGCTCTCTTTAGGGGTTGTCACAGTGGATCATCTGTCTTCATTTCACCCTATCCCTATTATCCTTTTCAGTCACACCAATCTTTTGCATATCCTCCTTTACTACATCCATCTTCTCTGTGGTCTTCCTCTTTTCCCCCTGCCTAGGAGCTCCACATTCAACATCTTTTGTCCTATATATTCGCTATCCCTACTCTGCACGTGTCAAAACCATCTCACCCTTGCTTCTCTAACTTTATCTCCAAACCGCTGTCAAGCTGTCCGTCTGATGAACTTGTTTCTAATCCTGTTTATTCTGGTCACCCAATGGAAGTCCTAACATCTTCAGCTTTGCCACTGCCAGCTCGGGTTCCTGTCTTTTGTTAGCGCCACCATCTCCAAACCATACATCATAGTAGGTCTCACTACAATCTTGCACATCTTCCCTTTCACTTCTGCTGCTGTCCTTCTGTCACAAATCACTCCTGATACTCATCTGCACCCACTTTACCCTGCCTGCACTCTCTTCTTCACCTCTCATATGCACTGCCCATTGCTTTGGATGGTTGAGCCCAGGTACAGGTGTATTTAAAATTGCTCACCTCCCTACCTCTGGTCCTTGCAGCTTCAATATACACCCATCTCCCTCTCATTCACACATGAGTAGCTTCTTCCAAAAACATCACTTGCCACACCCCCACTTGTTGAAAAAAATATGACAAAGGGTAGTTTGAGAAAAAAAATAATACTGGAAGTATAGGTAGTATTCAGTTAAAATCATATTAGGAGTTTAAATTGTAAACTAAGTATGTTAACCATCCTCAAAGGTTATTAGCAGTGAATTAAAGCTCAAAGACTACACATTAATAACATGTTCATTAAACTGTTTCAAATCCACTATGCTGACACAGGATAGGAACATGCAGGGTAGGGACATGTATTTTACAGCTGACTGTAAAGTAGCATCCACCCCTTCAGAATGCATTGAGACAATATCTGTAGTGCAGTGGAAAGACTCCCAAAATTCTGCAATACCCTTACCAGAGGTAAAATAAAGCACAACTTATACATTTTATATATAAGGTCTCTCATATTGCACTTTGAAAAAGTCTCGACCCACTCCCATGTTTTATGTTTGTAGTTGAAGGCACCAGACTTTGTTGTAATTGTTTAAAGATGTCTTGAGCAATGGTTCTTGAGGTGACATCTTTCAATTATTTTCATTGGACTTGGGCTGCTTTTTCAACTATTTTCAGTTCTGTATCAGTTCAGAAGAATTTTTTTTTGTTTGTTAAGCCGCTAAACACTGATGAATCATTCAGGCATAAAAGAGATACCTAACTGAAGGGCTCAATCAATGTTGTGTCTACAGATAACTGATGACTTACAAAAGAACCAACTTTAAATTGTGTCTTTAGACACTTTGCTAGTAGCAGCTTGTCATGAAAAAAAAAATAGTTTCCTTTTCTTTTGCTGAATTCATAAAACATGCCACAGATAACAGTTCCACAGCCATCAAACAGTATTTTTATACCAACAAGGTAATTCCCAGAGAGCTTTTGGCCCAAAACTTGGCATATTCATGGTGTGCAGTGTGTCCTTAAACAATTTACAGAAACTGGACCAGCGGGGGCAGAAGAAGTAGGAGGCCTAACAAGAAAAAAAAAAAGAAAAGGACAGTGCTCACCAGCCAAGGAGCACTTCTGCGAGAGCATGAAAAAGCCCTTTGTCATCTGTATGATTGCTAAGAAACTATTCTCCAACAGATAGAAAGTCTTCTCAGATGAGTGGGAGAATTATCAGGAGTTTCTAACTCTCTGGTGTTCAGGCAGCTTTGTCATACTTAGTCCTCTGATGGAGCTAAAATCACTTATTTGGTCAGTCTTCTCCAAGGCAAAGCTCTCAGATGGGCTCAAGCCAGTAATATTGCCATTTCTTCTTAGGATTTCCTGGATAACTTTAAAGAAGTAAGTAGTAGTAGGAGATGCCCCTTCACAGGGCCTTTTAACATGGATTAAGTGGATATTTACAAGATGAATTAGCTACAAACTAATTACCTGTTTCTCTTAATGTTTTGGTGATTCAGTGTATCAAGGCTGATGATCATATTCAGGAATGCCTTCACTTGAAGAACTATAACTCCCGACACCTGGGCTCGCCGTATCTCCGGTAATTGAAGTAGCTCCCCAAAAACGGCATACGGAAATCCAAGCCTGAGTTGGGCAGCTGGGGTCATGCCTTTCATCTTCTGAGCAGCAGAGATGGTCCTCTACCAGCAAATGTCTCTTTTTGGGGAAGAAAGGACATTTTGCTAGTAAGTGCCCAGACTGGTTAAAAGGAAATGCCCCCGAGTAGGAGTGGGGATGCCGGCAGGCAAAACTAACAACCTTGACACCCCACCAAAACTGTCTCTCATGGCTATTCTCAATAACCAGTCACTTTCCATTACCCTACTGGTGCTGATTTTCTCTGGGGCTGAGGAGAGTTTTTCTGGATCACAGGTAGCCACTCAATTAGGAATTACATTTGAGACAGCCCTTCAAATCACAGCACTCAATGGTAAGGTCCTGAACATCATCACTCACCTAAGAATCTTGGGGTCTTCTTCACAAGTGAACAAGAGGGGGAGCGTTAGATTGACAGATGGATTGGGGGTGCAGCTGCAGTGATGCAGTGAAGAGATAGTTAAGTTGAGTTTACAAGTGAAGCTGTTGATTTACCGGTCACCAATCCCTACCTTCACCTGTTGTCATGAGCTTTGGGTAGTAACCAAAAGAACGGGTTTGCAGAAATGTTCTTTATCTGAAGAGTGGTTGGCCTCTCTCTTAAAGATAGGGTGCTCAATGTAGACCCACTTCACCTCCACACTGAAAGCAGCCAATTGCGGTGGTTCAGGGATCTGACTAAGATGCCTCTTGGGCACCTCTTGGGTTAGGTGTTCCATGCATGTCCTACCAGAAGGAGGCCCCAGGGCAGACCCAGGCCATGCTGGAGAGATCATATCTCTTGGCTGGCTTGTGAATGCCTTGCTGTTTCCCTGGATATGCTGGAGCAGGAGAATGGGGAGAGGGAGTTCTGGGCTTCTCTGCTCAGGATGCTGCCCCCATGACCTGGCCCCACATAAACAGAAGAAAATGGATGGCTGGATTAACAGACTAAACTACCAGGCCTCTGTCTCTTCAAAACACAAATAAATACATACATATAACAACAACTCAAAGAAACAGGGTATAGTATAGATCAGGGGTATTCAACTCCAGGCCTCAAGGGCCGGTGTCCTGCAGGTTTTAGATGTTTCTCTGCTTCAACACATCTGAGTCAAATATAGAAGTCATTAGCAGGACTCTGGAGAACTTGACTGCATATTGAGGAGGTAATTCAGCCATTTGATTCAGGTGTGTTGGATCAGGGACACATCTAAAACCTGCAGGACACGACTCTCGAGGCCTGGAGTTGAATACCCCTGGTATAGATGCTTTTCCACCCTCCTTTAAACAAGGACAGGTCAGCCCATCAAGTGCTCCACCCTGTCAGAAGATGAAAGAGATAAGGAATAGAGAGGAGAGGTGAAAAATAAGGAAAGGATGCACTGAGTGTTTCGTTTCATTCACCTCTTTTTACTCTGTTTATATCCCACTTTGCATTTAATCATTAGTTATTATTAATCTCTGGCTCTCTTCCACAGAGTGTCTTTTGTCAGTGTTGTTCTCTCTGCCTGAGCTTTTCAGGCAGAGAGCATAACAGCTGGCCAGCAGATTCTGTCAATTGTGGTTGATTTCACACACACACACACAATCGTGCATGCTAGTCACCAATGTTTTTCTCAAAGGGACAGAGACTCTACCTCCCTGTTTCTGATTGTATTGCTCTGTGTTCCAAAGCTTTGAGATGCCTAAACATAAGCACACTCTCTAACCTCCATGGCCTCCAGCCATCTACGGTTACTCCTTAACTGTGTCCTGGGGACCTCCCTGTGTCCTTGCAGAAGTGGGATGAGTTAAGTGGATTCTTCTGGGCTCCACTCGTCTTCAGTGAAAGATGAAAATTAAATTTTACAGAAATGTTACACACCAGGTACTTAACCTTCTAGAGACCACTACATTGCAGACCTAAAATATATCAGTCAATCAACATGAGCACTTAATGAGTAATTCACAAGGAGCAAAACTGCTGCCTAATGGTGGAAGTAATTTAATGCAGACAGTAGAACGCTATTATTAGAAGTAATAAGTGAGGATTATACTTCATACTTAGTTAACTGGCATGGAAGAGGGGCCTTCAAATGAAACTGGAGTCAGGGGGATTGTTCATTGAGATGTGTTGGAGTTAAATATCAATTATCAGAATTGAAACATTTCAATTCACATATTGGAAACACTTCAGTCACGTTTTATAGGTGGTTTCTCCTCAATTGTCTTTGTAAAAGTTACTGTCATTATCACTACCATCAATATTATGTCCAAAGAGATCTCCAGGATCATCTCTTCAAATGTTTCCACTGTTCCCCCAGTGAAAATCTTTAATGAGTTGACTCCAGTGCTGTTCTGACTTCATAATAAGGTTAACTCATTCTGAAGTCATTATAATTATTGCAATGAAGAGAATTATTATAATCCTCTTTGTTATATTTGGCAGATGGTTTTGGATTGTGGCACATCAGCAACACTGATTTGCGTTAAAGATGAACTGCATTTAAAGCAGGGTTAAATTAACATGAGAGTGGAAAACTGATCCAATAGCTTTTAAAACAGCAGCTGGTACAACAATAAGGCTACAGTGATTAGTCACAGCCACCACCTGCTTAAAATTGTTTAAGTTAACCTCGTGCCACCAAAACTCTGCACAGGATGTCTGGGGGTGTACAGATGCTAAAGCTCCAGGCACTGAAGCATTAGCAGCTGGTTTTTTAGCATTAATTTACTACATGTTTCAGGTTACATTAGCATATTTTAAATTAGTTTTCCAATATTGTTTAAATGATTAAATCTAGTACTTGAACAAAGTTATTTTTCATTTGAGGTCACTGCTGCATCGTATTGTAACTTCAAAGCAAAGGAATCACAACAGGGTGTTTTAAAGTAGTAAAGTATTGATTCTATATTAATTCTATGTAGTGCATTATTAGAATGCATTGCATACATTTTCATTGTTATGCTGATGATACCCAGCTTTATCTATCCATCTATCTATCTATCATCATGTCACTGGTAGCACGTACGAGCGCCCAAAACATTCAAGCAATCTCTCCCTTGTTCATTTGTTATTGGCCTAATTAGCCACTGTGACTTCTGACTCATTTTGCCAGATCGGATCACATATAATAAAATCCCACATCCTCTACCATGGCATAAGGTTGCATATCTTTAGCTATGAAACTTCCCAGTGCTTTTTTATGGCTTTTACCCCGTCTGACTTTTCACCGAGAGGCTGTTTAAAAGGTGCAGGGAGTAGAAGTCGTTCTTTTCTACCTGAGTCTCTTTTCCTTGCAATTTCAATTGACACATTGGAGTGATGTCTCCGTGGCTGAGCCAACATATTGGACATATTGCCACTAGCATAAGAAACACTTGTTGCACAGTGCTTACACACTGTCGCAGTTTTATCCACCACTTTCTTACCGCTGTCATCATATGTAGCACTAAATCCAAAATGGTCCCACACAGAAGACCAAAACAATGCTGCTACTGATGCATCCTCTAACTCTGGGCCTCTTTTGCTTTACTGCTTGCCATTTCCACAACCTGGCTACTGCACTGGACACTTTACCCTTCTGCCTCTTCATTTGAGTTACTGGCGCATGGCTTTTTTGCAGATGACCTGAACCAAACAACACACGTCCTGAACCGAGACAAGCAAACCAAACAGACAGATTTTTTTCATGAACTGTTCCATCCCTAGTAACTTCCATCCAGTTTCTTTTCATTAATCTGTGAAATTCTGGTAAGAGCAGTTGTTACCCAATTCCAGCAACATACATTCACTGGCCACCTCATAAAGAATATTTAACTGTTTATTAACACAAATACCAAAGTGCATCTCTGTGAATTTAGACATAAACATGGTCAAATTAAACTTAAACTCCACACAAGTGTGGAGTGTGTTTAGTGACCAAGAATGTTTTTGCAGTTTAGCAAAAAAGAGTGGTTGATTTGTACTAAATTTTTTTAAGGGCCTTGAGTGTTTAATTCATGACATAGTAAGCCACTGAGGATTTGGTTTAAGGAATGGAGTTTAGTTTTTTAGCAATTCAGAAAAACTGTAATATGTGTAAATGTAGGACATTTGTTGAAATACCAGCACCTGCAACCATGCCACTTGGAGAATGTCCACATTCAACTGATAAGCTAGAAGCTAAACATGGTTGCACCTGGCTTGGAGATCACCTTGGAATACCAATTCCTTTATACTTGGGCAGCTATGCCTCAGGAGGTAGCGTGGGTCATCCACCATTCGAAAGGTTGGTGGTTCAGTCCCCAATTCCTCCAGTCTGTATGTTGAACTGTCCTTGGCAACATACTGAACCCCAAATTTCCCTGTTAGAGTAGAAACGTGCTATATAAATCCATGTGTTAAACCTCCCCCATAAGTAATGGAGTGAGTACATTATTCTCCTCTTGCTAAGTAAGTGTGTCATAGCTCCCTACACCAATGCCCGTACACATATAAAACACATATAAAAAAATGCTTGCAACAGTTAGTAGAATTAGGAGATTGAGAGCAACTTGACTACATTTTTTTTTAATTCTGTAGTTTCAGTATGCAACCCTGACTATTACACATCAAAATTTAGAGACGGAATAGCCTCTTCTTTTAGCACACCCCAACTTCATACTGTTTCTTAATGTAATAGTGCAAACAAAAAATAGGTGGCTTTTTGTTAGAATTCTTTTTCAGGGCATTTGAGGCTATGGCCACACATACATTTTTTTTCTGTGTTCATTTTGAAAAATGTCTCCATCCATTTGAACACACACAATCAATCACTGTCAAGAGCATGCCAAATGAACAGGTGGCAATATAAGGTTGGAAGACAAAATTTCTCTTTTTTTCAACTACCCATAAAATGCAGAAACTGAGATTCTGAAAATCTTCATCCCAGTTGATTTTTTTTCAAAAGCTCCATTTAAATGTGGAGGAAAGGCCAAAACACAGAAAAAAACTACTTTTATGAAAATACCCGTGTACGTCTTTACATTCAATTCAGTTCAATTCAGTTCAATTTGATTCGATTCAATTCAATTCAATTTTATTTGTATAGCACCAAATCACAACAAACAGTCACCTCAAGGTGCTTTGTATTGAAGGTAAAGACCCTACAATAATACAGAGAAAACCCAACAGTCAAAATGACCCCCTATGAGCAAGGAAAAACTCCCTTTTAACAGGAAGAAACCTTCGGCCAGAACCAGGCTCAGGGAGGGGCACTCATCTACCGTGACCAGTTGGGACTGAGGGGAGAGAGACAGGACAATGCTGTGGAAGAGAGATAGAGATTAATAATAACTAATGATTAGAAGAGGGGCCTGAAAGCTGAAGGCTCTGCCTCCCATTCTACTCTTAAGTATCCTAGGAAGCACAAGTAAGCCAGCAGTCTGAGAGCGGAGTGCTCTATTGGGGTTAGCTGTTCATTAAAGCATTTGCATTATGTAAGTCACCCCCTGGTTGTTAACTTACTAATGCTAGTTCAGAGTTGTACAGCTTAGCTCCCATGTTTTCATTACCAGGCATAATGATTCTTCCTCTTTTTTTCCTAGCTTAAAGGCAGGGATGACAGCCAGCAGTATATGTGTTTACGTAGTGGTTGGTTTTGCCCAAATAGTTCATCTTTGTCTCATCAGACCAGAAGATTTTTTTTCTCAAAATTTCTGTCATTTGACTGCTATTTAGTGAAGTATTTTTACTCAAAGTAATTTCTTTCTATAAAGATGCGATTGATGGAGTGCTGTTGAGTTGTTCTTCCAACAGTCTCTGAAGGCCTTGTTCTGTTGGTTCAGTTGAGCAGCCATTTACATCGCAAGATTTAGCATAATCCCAATTATGTTGTAGACATCTTACATTCAGTGGTTTTTGTTTTTTGTGTTGCCTTCCTTTGTTCATTTAATTAATTCAATTTATATTCTGACCTGCTGGGCCTTGTGACTGATCAGTAGGTTGGGGGAGGGGGTAGAACAGCTGCCTTTAAAGTCCAGTCAGTTCAGTTTGCCAAAGGTTAAGTCTAATCACCTTTAGAGAAATATCAAGGAAAATTAAAACAGACAGAGAGAACCTTAGTATATCTACCAATTATATTTAGCAGTATTCCATCAGAAGACAAACAGCCCAATGAACAATAACATATCTGTTTCTTCAGCATAATAAAACAAAAACCTTTTTTAGGCCTTTTTGTCACTAGTCTTGATGCAATGATTTCTACAAATGGAGCTTTTATAACTTGCAAAGAGCAAGTTATAAAATGTTGAACTAATTTCACAAAAGTGACAGAAGAAGTTCTGCAAGGAGAAAAGTTCACTTATTTGACATGAGAGGTTGGGGTCATTATGAAATTCTATAGTAGAGGTCAAGTTTATGGTTTTGTGCAGTAAGGTGTTGTAATGGGTAATGTGTGGAAGCCACATTATTAATGAAACTTTTACTTTTATCCTAGAGATCCCATCATGTAAAACAAAATTTTCTGCTGTTAAACAAAGACCTGATCTTTGCTATAAATTCAGGAAAGACAGTACCCATTCAGCACCTATATAGCCATCACCACAAGCAGGTTTGCATATTTGGCTAAGATTGACATGTCTGGTAAGTGTAGTATGTACTGACATACAAGTTGGTATAAAAAAAGTTGGTAACACATTATAATACAGCCCGCGACTAAGGCTGTAACTACCTTGAAGGTAAATTTAAGTACTGTGTAATTATCAGGTAATTGAGCAAAAACAAACAAACAAACAAAAAACCAACAATATTTTGCCATCTTAGATCATAACCACCCTGTGAGTAAATTTAAGTCCTATGTAATTTCCTGCCAATTTAGCCAAAATTCCAAGGTTTTCCTATCTTATGTAATAACTATGTTGTACTTTTCAGGGCGTGGGCCTTACCTGGCGTGGCTTAACCTGTTATTGTAGGGTCTTTACCCACAATACAAAGCGCCTTGAGGCAACTGTTTGTTGTGATTTGGCGCTGTATAAATAAAATTGAATTGAATTGAACTGAACTGAACCTGACTTAGAGGTATTTTACAGGAAATTACAGCATAAGTGGTTTTAGGTACCCTGTAAGTAAATTTAATTACAGTGTAATTTCCTGGTAATTTAGTGTAAAAACCAACAATGTTTCCCCAGCTTACATTGTAACTATGCTCTGGTTTATTGGGTGTAGGCCATCTTATGTAGTGGCTGAACTTAGAGGTATTTTACAGGAAAATACAGCATAAGTAATTTAAAGTACTCTGTAAATAAATTTAATTACTTTGTAGGTAAATTTAAGTACTGCGGAAATTCCTGGTAATTTAGCAGAAAAACCAACAAAGGTGCCCCATCTTACATCGTAGGTATGCTGTACTGTTCGGGGCACAGGTTGTATTATGTAGTGGCTTAACCTAATTTAAAATTTGGAAACCTATGTTAGCTTATAATGATAGAGCCAAATATAACTACAATTTCTTTCGTTCACAATTACTGTTCAAAAATAACTTTGAAAAGGAGTGCATTACAAAAAATGGATTGATGTGAATGAACAGAGTCCAATATATAGTTTTTACTTATATTCATAATCACAGCCAAACTAGAACACAACAGATTTCAGGAAACAAGCTAAGTGCTAAATAAATGCCTACTATAAATGCTTTGAATTTGTATAGTTATTTCTTTGATTCTTTGTGTATTTTCTTCTTTTTACTTTTCTTCTTCTGTATGCACTTTGTTTTCGTCTTCTTTCATTTTGTGCTGATAGTACATCTGAGGAGGGAGAGGAAGATTCTCTGACTGTTCTCTGTGCTGCAGACACAAGAGTATTTTTTATTTATTTATTTATTTTGATTGGAGATCATTTTTCAAATACCAGTGCCTTATTAAAATGATCAAATCATTTATAAAACATAAATCACAAAGTTTCCTGTATGGCCAGAGCAGTTTGCTCCTCACACTGAAAAAAAGGAAATGGGCATCGGTTGGATCTATCTAACCATCTTTAGTTACTTTAACAGTATTGTTTCATGTTCTGAAAGACACTGTAATATTATTGTGTAGATGCCACATTATATGAAGAGTTTGTGTATGAACATGTTCAATTCATTTTGGAATAAAATGAATCAATCATTACACAAAGTTTTTTGCAATATCATGTCTTTTAAAAAAATGAGAATAACGCATGGGATCACAAAGTTGAAAAAAAAATCCCGAACATAATGAGACTTCTTCACTTCCATAACTTAGCAAGTGCAGCTTGGTGCAGTTCAGCACGGTAAGTAAATATTTAAATATTAAATATTAGTTAACCAACGATGTTCATTGTAGTCTCAGGCAGCAACTAATGTGGAAAAAAACTGTCTTGACTTATTCCTTGCACTGTTTAATCGACATATCCAGAGGTCTCCTTCAGAGTGCTTTGGGGTGTTTAGTCTTATATTTAGTGTTGGTTGCAGTAAGATGGTGGGGAAAAAACTTTTTGCAATTTTTTGTCCTTGCTATTGACAGTATTGAACTGTTATCTTCTTTTTTTGTCATAACCTTTAAGGATGACATCGATACTGGCCGAGAGGGTATTATAAGAGGACTCTGCATTTCCCTGAATGAGGATCCTAATGACCTTGTGCAGGAGTAAATGGTAAGTGTGTGTAAACATGGGTGATATCCTAAGTTGAGAGTGTAATATTGAATGGCACTACTTGGACTCAAGGATAACCTAATTACATTTATAGATTTGAGGACAAGATCACTGTGATGTAAAGTGGTATTTCACTGAGGCGACTGTTGTGATTTGGCGCTTTATGTAAATAAAATTGAATTCAATTCAATTCAACAAAGTACAGGCTAGAGGTAGAACATCCAGAGTATGGAGCAAACAACCTCTGAATTACTATATGGAAAATTAAGGAGATGATTTTGAACTTTCCAAAAGCTGTTTGGAGCCATTTTGCCTCTCTAAATTTGAGGAACACCATTTGAGATCGTTTACAGCTTCAGTTAACTGGGAATTTACATCAACAGAGAATGTAAATATAATGTAAAGATGGTCCACCAAAGGTATACCTATTGAGAAGCCCCAGTAAATATTTCTTCATTCCTCTATTTCTATTTAATATAATAAATTAATGCAAATTAAAAGAAAATGAAGTAAATAAATATTTTTTCACACAAGATGTAAATGAATGCTTCTCCCAGTGGATACACAAGACAACGACCAGTTTTCCAAATGCTGCTTAGGGGCATTACCACTCATTGTTGCATTGCCCACATCACAAGTGGGGATCTCATAATGGTCAAGGATCAACAACAGACCCGCCATGGCCCTGCCACAGACCACAGAGCCATTTTAACCTTTTAACGCCAAGCCATCATCACTGATACACCTGTTAACAGCCTTTAACACCAAGTGTATCACTGCCAACATGTATACGGAAGCGCACTTTGCATTACCATAATTACACAGCAGTTTGTCCTGTCAGAAAACTTCAAATGGTTTCTGAAAACTGAGAGCACGACTTATGGTAATTTCAAATGCGCTTTTGCTGGAAGTCCGCAAATGGCAGGACATTTGAAACACATCGTGTTGGTGACAACACAGTCGGTGTTAAAGGGTTAAATGGCTGTAAAAAAAAATTTTAAATTTTTTTTTATTAAGAGAAATTAAGTTTGTGGTTTAGGTCTGTAGTGACTGTTGTTGCTTAACTGTATGAAGCGTGTTAGACTCTATGAAACAGATCATCATGGTCATGAATAAGACTAAAGGCAGGATAGTGTTGCTAGCTGACACAAGCTACACGGAGATATGAATGGCTAGCTTCACAGTCACCCTCTTATGGCGTTCATGGTGGTCATGGCCTTCGTGATGCAGCCTGCATAGGCCATGTCCTTTTAAAGGATGCAGCCCCTGAATTTGGACACACCCTTAATTAGGCTGCTGGGGGGCTTCCTATAATCCACTGAGCATTTCTTCTGCACTCATCTCTTTTCACTCCCTGTGTGTTTATACACCACTGTTATATTTAATCATTAGCAATACATTCTTAAATTCTGTCTCTCTCTCCTATAGTTTGTCTTTTGTCCTGTCTCTCTCTGCTCTCCTCTCTTTTCTCTCAAACCCAACTGGTCACAGCAGACTGCTGCCCCTTCCTACGCAAAAACTTATACAATGATGGCAATTTAACATACATTATCTTATCCAATATACACTTCAACATGTGGATTGGAGAAGCCACAACTACCTTATCTAGCCTAAAAAAGTTTCCTAACTCTTTCAAACAATGCAAACTAATTTCTATGAATTGGATATGTAGGAAATTCAGCAAAACATTTATGGATGTGATACACAATTCACAAGATAGCACCTCTTCTCTGAACTTGCCCATTTTTCTTGTGAGCAAAAGCATTGGAACCCTGTAACACAGAGCGATCGCAGCTGATGCACCTGTGACCTGCCGTGAACAGCTGGTTAACACTGAGTGTATAACCTCTGAGATGTCTGATCAAACGCACTTTGAATTACCGCAATTGCATGACTGTTTGTCTTATTCGAAAAATTCAAACGGTTTCTGAAAGCTGAGACATTCAGAATCATTCAAAATTAACAAGTAATGAGGAATAAATGCACATACACAGCTTTCAGGTTTTCGCCGCTAGCGGGGAAGAAACACTGCCTCTCCGAGCACTGAGACGGAAAAAGTAAATCCTCCGCTCCTTACTCAAACAGGAAGTGGTTTCTCTCAGAGGATGTTTCCTCCACGCACGGTTTTTATTCAGAGCTTTCAAAGTAAGGGTCATGTGATGTATCATCAATGACTCCACACAAAATGCAGTTCAAAGCAGGTAATAAACATTTAGGATACACTCGCATGGCTGCACACAAAGATATCACTTTTACAACCAGTTCCTTCCTGGCTCTTTCCCTTCTGGTGATCTGGTTGATGAAAGAAACTCAGGAGGCTTTTATGTGTGCTCTGTGAGAACTCAAACAATGAAGTAACATCCTCAGTGCCCTTCTCAAAGAAGGGTCACTATATCTCCCTATTTGAGTAAGAGAAGCAACAGTATATAAAACATATACAAAAGATATGATAAAATACAGTAAACATGTTATTATACCTAACACATTGCACTTAACAGCCAACATAGGGTTATTATGATAATTGTTGCCAGAAGTCTGCAAACAGCGGTACATTTGAAGTACGCTGTGTCCCAAATGACACTTGCTGCTTTATAGATTTAATATAGACTACAGTGTGTCTGTGTAAGTTCTCAGTCATCCAGATCATAGTAGTCCCTGGAGCTTGCAGAGGAAAGAAGGTCAAACACAAACTAGTGAGAATAAGAATGACAAGTGGGACAACATTGTCAGACCTTATGTGGCAGGCTTGTCAGAGAAGAATTTTCTCCAAGCATGACATCCCAGAGTACTTCAAACCAAGTCACACTCTAAGGCAAAAACTGGTCCATCCCAAGAACAAACCCCCCAAACACAAGATAAACAACGTAGTATACAATGTCCAGTGTAGTGAAAAGTGCTTGGACCTCAGCATTGGAGGAACCAAACAGCCTCTTCACAAATGAATGGCACAACATAGAAGAACCACTTTGACAGGACAAGGCTCAGCTGTACATCTGCATTTAAAGGAGAAAGGGCACTCTTTGAGGATGCCAATGTTCACATTTTGGACAGGGAAGACAGATGGTTTGAAAGAGGAGTAAAAGAAGCATCTATGTCCACTGTGAACGACCATCCCAGAACAGAGGAGGTGGATCACATCACCAACTTTCCTCCGCTTACAATGCTGTCCTGAGTTCCCGCCTCAGGTGTCTCAACCCCCATTCACACCTTTGTTCAGGTGACCTCAATAGGTCACTTGATACAATGGACCAAAGTCCCAAATTGGTTTCACCGGAAACCACTGATAGTAATGACCCACGCCTCCTTTCAGACCATCGTGTATGTGATTATGCACATGAACAATAGAGGGTCACAACCACCTCCAGGGAACTACAACCACTGCGGTTTAAATACTTGGGTCTCTTCACCTTTTGGTTTGAGAACTGAAGAAGCCTTTTGGATGAGAGGTGAAACATCTTCAAGAAACAATAAAAAGTCCATTTGCCCTTTTTTCAGGCTCCAGAGACAATAGATTACAATTAATAAGTCTTAATGTTTAGTTGTAAATATTTTGCCTGCATCAAGCCTGTGACCCACTGACATCACTAAACTTTTTCATTTTTCTTTTGAGATACTTTTCCAGGCTTTCAACGCAGCCTCCCTTTTTTTTGGGGGGGGGGGTAATTCAATTCAGTTTTATTTAAGTTGTGCCAAATCGATTCAATTCAATTTTATTTTTATAGCGCCAAATCACAACAAACAGTCGCCTCAAGGTGCTTTGTATTGTAGGTAAAGCCCCTACAATAACACAGAGAAAACCCAACAGTCAAAACGACTCCTATGAGCAAGCACTTGGAGATGGTGGGAAGGAAAAACTCCCTTTTAACAGGAAGAAATCTCCAGCAGAACCAGGCTCAGGGAGGGGCAGTCATCTGCCAAGACCGGCTGGGGCTGAGGGGAGAGAGACAGGAAAAAAGACATGCTGTGGAAGAGAGGCAGAGATTAATAACAAATTATTAAATACAGAGTGAAGTATAAACAGAGTAAAAAAGGTGAATGAGAAGAAACAGTGCATTATGGGAACCCCCTCCCCCAGCAGCCTAGGCCTATAGCAGCATAATTAAGGGATGGTTCAGGGTCTCCTGATCCAACACTAACTATAAGCTTGATCATAAAGGAAAGCTTTAAGCCTAATCTTGAAAATAGAGAGGGTGTCTGTCTCCCGAATCCAAGCTGGGAGTTGGTTCCACAGAAGAGGGGCCTGAAAGCTGAAGGCTCTGCCTCCCATTCTACTCTTAATGATCAAGCCAGCAGTAAGCCAGCAGTCTGAGAGTGAAGTGCTCTATTTATGTGATATGGAACTGTAAGGTCTTTAAGATAAGATGGGGCCTGATTATTCAAGACCTTGTATGTTAGGAGAAGGATTTTAAATTCTACTCTAGATTTAAAAGGGAGCCAATGAAAAGAAGCCAATATGGGAGCAATATGCTCTCGCTTTCTAGTCCCTGTCAGTACTCTAGCTGCAGCATTTTGAATCAGCTGAAGGCTTTTCAGGGAGCTTTT
Source organism: Pterophyllum scalare (assembly GCA_024447675.2). NCBI lineage: Eukaryota > Metazoa > Chordata > Actinopteri > Cichliformes > Cichlidae > Pterophyllum > Pterophyllum scalare. Next base: position 43,325 of record JAMQGT020012730.1, on the reverse strand, counting down.
AGGACAGCCTGATAATAATGAATTACAATAGTACAGTCTAGAAGTAATAAATGCATGGATTAACTTTTCAGCATCAGTCTGAGAAAGGGTGTTTCTAATTTTAGAACTATTGCGCAAATGCAAAAAAGGGGTCCTACATATTTGTTTAATATTTGCATTGAAGGACATATCCTTGTCAAAAATGACTCCGGGATTTCTCACAGTGTTACTGGAGGCCAAAGTAATGCCATCCAGAGTAAGTATCTGGTTTGACACCATGTTTCTAAGAATTGTGGGGCCGAGTACAAGAACTTCAGTTTTATCTGAATTTAAAAGCAGGGAATTAGAGGTCATCCAGGCCTTTATATCTTTAAGACATTCCTGCAATTTAACTAATTGATATGTGTCATCTGGATTCATGGACAGATAAAGTAGGGTATCATCTGTGTAACAATTAAAATTAATTTCATTTCATTTCAATTCATTTCATTTTATTTCATTTCATAAACCTTTATTTATCCCTGAGGGGCAATTTAAAAGCACACAGAGCAACAGCAACATAAATATAAGTCTTACAATAAATAAGATAAAAGTAAGAATAAATAGAGGCACAAACCGCACTACAATCATACATATATGTTCCTATCAAATGTAACATATCTATATACATATCACATCAGAGTAATAAATAAAGCAAATGCAGTGCTTCATATGGACAGAGCAGAGAAAATAAAAAATGGTGTTTATGCAATGCTTTCTAATAATACTGCCTAAGGGAAGCATGTATAATGTAAATAAAATTGGTCCTAGCACAGAACCTTGTGGAACTCCATAATTAACCTTAGAGTGTGAAGAAGACTCCCCATTTACATGTACCAATTGGAGTCTATTAGATAAACCACAACAGTTGTCTCAAGGCACATTATAGTGAAAATTGAGCAGCCAAAACAACCCCCTATGAGCAAGTACTTGGCAGCACTGGGAAGGAAAAAACCTCTGGCAGAACCAAGCTCAAGAGCAGTCATCTGTGACAACTAGTTGGGGCTGAGGGGAGGGAGACATGACAAAAGACATTCTTTGGAAGAAACCCAGAACTTACTCCCTTCAGTCAGCAGGTAAAATGCTCCATAGGATTTAATTCTGGAGATTGACTAGGCCAGTCCAAAGCCTTCCACTTCCTCTCCCTGATAAACTCTTTGTTGCAGGATGAGGGATCTTCCAATCAATTTGGTTGCATCTTTTTTAAATTGACAGACAAAAATGTAGACTTCTGAGTTCATTGTACTGCAGCATGACATCATCAATGAAGATTAATGAGCCTGTCCCTGGAGAAGCCATGGAAGCCCAAACTATGACATTACTTCCACTGTGTTTCACAGATAAGCTTAAATGTTTCGGATCTTGAGCAGATTCTTTCTTTCTCCAAACTTTAGCCTTGCTATCACCTTTGTAAAGGTTAATCTTTATTTCATCAGTTCACATGCCTGGTTGCCAAGTATGTTAGTATGTATTTTTAGTACAAATTTTGATAGGAAACCTTCTATAACATAAGCCAGATGTGACTGGTAGATACATATTTAGGGGAATTAGATAAAAGATGAATAATTACTGCAGAGTAATGGGTCTTGGATGGGACACTGAACCATGGCAGAGTGGGGCAGAGTGTATGACAGAACATGTGGGAAAACCATGTGGGTTGCTGTCTGTGCACAGTAGCAGGGGAAACGTAGCTGAACTCAGCAGAGAGTCAAAAGTGTGGACTTCTGTTCCGAGCAAGTAAAGAGTGAAATTCAGAGGAGAGCAGCCAATTTAAATGTGTTTCAGGCCTGGGATGCAGGAGCTCTGCAGACTGAGGCAGAGCAGTGTGGACAGTGGATGATAAAGGAGACAGAGGTCCAGTGAAGTGGAGATGTGGATGATAATGCCATGGTCCTGGGCTTTTTCCCAGTGTTTTGTGTTTCTTTTGGTTTTGTTGAGGTCCTGATATTAGCATTCCCTTTGTCTGCTTCTGGTTTAGATTCTTAGTTTGTAGGTTTTGCGATATTGAGTTTTGTATCTTTAGTATCTTTATCTGAATTTTTGTTATAGCCTCAGAACTTCTTAGTTTAGTTCTGGAGTTATGTTCTTGGTTACAGTTTTTTGCTTTCCCCGCGTCCTTGTCTAGTGTAGCTGTCAAGTTTGCATTTGTGTCGGGAAATGACTAGACATGTTTTGTCAGTCTGGTCTCTTGTGCCTTATGTTCTGCTTTGCTTCCCGTGTCTCATTAGTTTGATTCAGTTCATCTGTTGCCCCCAGTTGTGTTCTGTTTTCCCTAATCACCCTGTGTATATTTAAGCCATTTGTTTTCCTCAGTTTATTGTCGTGTCATCCCTCATAGTAGTGAGCTTCCCCGTTCTGTTCCAGTTTGCAGAGTTAGCAAAGTTCAGTATGCTTTGGCCATTTCCTGTTTCTCGTCAGCAATAAAACCTGTGTTTCAAGTCCACGTCCGACTCTGAGTTCTGCATTTTTGTGTCCACATCCTGCCTGCCTCTCTACCGTATCAAGATTGATAAACTTTCTTTGTTCCACTTTTACAATAATTAATTCATTAAATGTTTTTCATTTGTTGTAGCCAAATAATAATGGCTCATTCAATCTGTTTCACAATGAGTGCTCAGTTTTTTAATACCTTATTTCTTTTAGCATAACTAATACCACACATCATCCAAAATTTATTTTAACTTTTTTAATAATTTAATTTTCTACTATAGATAAATTATTTAGATGAATTAGGCATTGTGTTCTTTGTTGTACCCTTTATTAGTGGGTTCTAAAATATATTCATTACACATTTCACGATCATTAATTAAATAATTTGTAAAACTTATAAAACTCATCCGCTTTACCCCTTCACTTAATTTCAAAGACTTGTTTCTTTCAAATCCTCAAATTAGAAATGAACATGTGGTATAGTGTGCTGTTACAGGTTGTTAGTGTGTTTCCACTTTGACAGTGGGCTATCCATCATCTCTGCTGGGAAACAAGCACACATTCATGTTGCTTTAAATTATATATTTTGTCAGGTTAAATTGTATTTGAAATCATCCCTCAGTTCATCAGTACTCTGGTGCACATGTGTTTTGATTCACTGAACTCCATTTTTATGAAGTTGCCTCACATCATTTCTTGTGAGTGTGCACTGCCACCATCACCACTGCTATCATTGCTATTTTCCTCCATCGCATCCCATTACTTCATATTGCTGACCCTGTGAAGCTGGATGCCATGTTCTTCCTTGTGCCAGCTGAAATGTCATCCATGTTCCCCAATGGGTACATTATCCATCCAAGAACAAGACACACAGACACACAGACACTTCACTGTTTGAATATGTCGCTCAGTCAGTCCTTTTCTCTTTTCCTGCATCTCACATTCTTTGTTGTTAACCTCCTAAAATAATGGCCTAAGTAATTTTTTCAAGTTGTTCAGAATACACAAAAAACTGAACCGAATATTGAACATATGGTGATTTAGGCAAAAATAAAGTTTTTGTTCAAAATGACTTCAGCCATTATTTTAGCAGGGTGACATTTTATTTTTACCCTCTCCATACACTGAACTTCAGCAGCAAGGTGCTGGACAGCACAGAGCGGTGTGTTAAAATGACAAAGGAGATGCTATCTGGCCAACAGATTCTGTTCACTCTTGAGAAATGGGATGGGAGGAGGAGGACACACACACACACACACACAGACACACACACAAGGCGTACATGCAGGCAAAGTAATGGGCTGCTATTCTCCATTACATTGTGTTAAAGAAAGGGGTTAGACTGTTACAGCCATGTCACATGTCATGTCACATACTGCAGTACTTCATAAACACACACGCACACACACAGTTGCCCTAATGCCTTCTCTTATGACACCTTTAGAGCGTACATAATCAAGGATGACTTGACATTGCTTGAAGGAAGAGAGTATAAATGTGTCTGTATGTTTGTAACTTTTTTAAAATCAGAGGCAAACTTTAAGGAAGATAGAAAAAAACAAAAAGAACAACACGTGAACTAGTGACAACTGGCTAACACACTGATACAGGAGGAAAACAATGTCCACTTTATTGTTAACACTAATACTCAAGAATGATGCAATAATTTTTAAAAAGGTATTGTAAGCAGATGTTTGAATGATTGAAGGATGATTTGGTTTTATTTCTCTTATTTGTTGTTGTTAATGTTTTAAAGATTGTTGGAAATAAAATGATTTCAATACAGTTTTCAGTCCAATTTGCAAGACTTGAATGACCTGAATGCGATGAGTAGTGTTTTCTTGTGTTTAGAACAGAGCCATTTTAATGTGATGACCTGATACTTGCTCTGCTTTCTTACTGCATTTAGTAAGCTATTTGAAATTCTGTTTTCATTTTGTTGAATTTGAAATATAAGCAGAAGAGAATGGATGTTCTTTATTATACATTATAATACTATTTATACATTCAATTCAATTCAATTCAATTCAATTTTATTTATATAGCGCCAAATCACAACAAACAGTCGCCTCAAGGCGCTTTGTATTGTGGGTAAAGACCCTACAATAACACAGAGAAAACCCAACAGTCAAAACGACCCCCTATGAGCAAGCACTTGGCGACGGTGGGAAGGAAAAACTCCCTTTTAACAGGAAGAAACCTCCAGCAGAACCAGGCTCAGGGAGGGGCAATCATCTGCTGCGACCGTTTGGGGCTGAGTGGAGAGAGACAGGACAAAAGACATGCTGTGGAAGAGAGCCAGAGATTAATAATAATGATTAAATACAGAGTGAAGTATAAACAAGTAAATAAAGGTGAATGAGAAGAAACAGTGCATTATGGGACCCCCCTCAGCAGCCTAGGCCTATAGCAGCATAACTAAGGGGTGGTTCAGGGTTGTCTGATCCAGCCCTAACTATAAGCTTGATCATAAAGGAAAGTTTTAAGCCTAATTTTGAAAATAGAGAGGGTGTCTGTCTCCCGAATCCAAGCTGGGAGCTGGTTCCACAGATGAGGGGCCTGAAAGCTGAAGGCTCTGCCTCCCATTCTACTTTTAAGTATCCTAGGAACCACAAGTAAGCCAGCAGTCTGAGAACGAAGTGCTCTATTGGGGTGATACGGTACTATGAGGTCTTTGAGATAAGATGGGGCCTGATTATTCAAGACCTTGTATGTTAGGAGAAGGATTTTAAATTCTATTCTGGATTTAACAGGGAGCCAATGAAGAGAAGCCAATATGGGAGAAATATGCTCTCTCATTCTAGTCCCTGTCAGTACTCTAGCTGCAGCATTTTGGATCAGCTGAAGGCTTTTCAGGGAGTTTTTAGGACAGCCTGATAATAATGAATTACAGTAGTCCAGCCTAGAAGTAATAAATGCATGGATTAACTTTTCAGCGTCAATCTGAGAAAGGATGTTTCTAATTTTATAAATATTGCGCAGATGTAAAAAAGCCGTCCTACATATTTGTTTAATATGTGCATTGAAGGACATATCCTGGTCAAAAATGACTCCAAGATTTCTCACAGTGTTACTGGAGGCCAAAGTAATGCCATCCAGAGTAAGTATCTGGTTTGACACTGTGCTTCTAAGATTTGTGGGGCCGAGTACAAGAACTTCAGTTTTATCTGAATTTAGTAGCAGGAAATTAGAGGTCATCCAGGCCTTTATGTCTTTAAGACATTCCTGCAGTTTAACTAACTGATGTGTGTCATCTGGCTTCATGGATAGATAAAGCTGAGTATCATCTGCATAACAATGGAAATTGATGCAATGCTTTCTAATAATACTGCCTAATATACATGAATTTGTAGTTAATGGTCTAGTTCTTATAGTGCTTTTCTGCTCTATCTGAGCACTCAAAGTGCTTATACAACACGTTTACATTTACCCATTCATACAAGCACTTCCATGTGTAACTAAGGTAAGTGCTTTTTATTGTATAACATTCACATACATTCATACTCCAAAGCGTGCGTTGGAGAGCAGCTTGGGGTTCAATATCTTGCTCAAGGATACTTTGCAGCCCGTAATCAAACCATCAACCTTCTGATTAGTACAGTAGGTGACCTGCTCCACCTCCTGAGCTACAGCCACCCTGTATTAATATACTCTCTTATTTTTAGAGATGTTGAGTGCATAAACAAATTACTTTTGATCAACAAATTTTGAAAGTAATCCAACAGCATCACCACTGTGATTGAATTTTTACCTTGTAGTAGATGAGCTCATCACGAGAGAAAAAGGGAGAAATCCACTGTCAGCCAAAAGACAATGAAACAGTTATGATGTGATAATACAGATGTAAACTAAAACCTCTGTTGTGTAATGAGTAATCAGCACTCATGAATACATCATTATGAGTGTTTTTATTTGCAAAACCACATTGCTATGATGACACACACAGCTCAAGGAACACAATTCAATTTTATTTATACAGCACCAAATCACAACAAACAGTCGCCTCAAGGCGCATTATATTGTAAGGTAAAGGCCCTACAATAATACAGAGAAAACCCAACAATCCAAAACAACCGCTTATGAGCAAGCACTTGGCAACAGTGGAAAGGAAAAACTCCCTTTTAACAGGAAGAAACCTCCAGCAGAACCAGGCTCAGGGAGGGGCAGTCATCTGCCAAGACTGGCTGGGGCTGAGGGGAGAGAGACAGGACAAAAGATATGCTGTGGAAGAGATGCAGAGATTAATAATAACTCATACTCATTGATCAGGGGACCCCCCCCCCCGGCATCCTAGTCCTATTGCAGCACAGGAAATTTTTAAACCCAATCTTAAAAATAGCTGGTTCCACAGAAGAGGGGCTTAAATACTACCCTTCCATTCTACTCTTAAGTATCCTCGGAACCACAAGTAAGCCAGCAGTCTGAAAGCGAACTTCTCTGTTTGGATGATACGGTACTACGAGGTCTTTAAGATAAGATGGGGCCTGATTATTCAAGACCTTGTATGTAAGGAGAAGGATTTTAAATTTGATTCTGGATTTAACAGGGAACCAATGAAGAGAAGCCAATATGGGAGAAATATGCGCTGTCTTTCTAGTCCCTGTCAGTACTCTAGCTGCAGCATTTTGGATCAGTTGAATGTACTGGCCAGCCCTCCAAACTCCCTAGATCCTAGCTGACCATCTAGGGGATGTTCAGCTAGATCATGGAGGTGCCAGAGCCCTCCCAATACAAGGACAATAGTCAGAATTTTGGTTTTGTGAATGGCGATGCATTCATTTACAGCTGTATGAACTCTGAGGTGAATATCTAGCTCGGGGACAACATTCTTGAACTACAGAGAGACTACAAATTGAAACGAGCATCAAATAAAGCACTGTAGCTTTCTGTGCCTCTAACACCATTTAGAAAAAGACCCATAATGGTATTTTCCAGTGTCCTCTTAAAACTATTAGAACAAAATCAGAAACAACATTTTCTGTTATTGGCAGCAACAAATAATGTCCTCTCTTAGTTTAGAGGAGTTTTAGGAGCAAAATACTGAACATGTGAGCAAATAGATAAAACATAGTATTACCATCTTTGGGTCATGCCATCAGCGAAAATGGAACTGACTTGTCAAATTTTCATTTTGGCAAGAAAAATTGTTTACTGGCAGCTCCATCCAAAAAAACAGTAAATGTTAAAAAAAGAAGCATTTGGCACAGTGTGATGGTGTAGTGGGAGAGCTGTAGCTAAGACTTTAAAGAAAACTGTCATCTTGATTTCTACTCGTTATTAATGATTTTGTTCCAAAACCTGCAAACATGTCCTTAGTTGCGTAAACATAAATACATGTACAGTTTGTGTGTCTTCTGAGTCATATTCAGCAGTTTACAGTAGGTGAAAGGTAAATGTTCCTAATTTCATGTTCACATATAGCATAACATTAAACGAGTATGAGTAAGACACCCTGACCTAACCCTTCCCCAATGTATGTATACATTATGTTTAATCTACTCACATTTTTAACAGCATAAATGAGGCTTGATAGATGGGGTTATATGGGCCTATATGAGGGGAGGAGAATGTGAAAGGAAAGAAAAAAAGGGAGTGAAAGACAGAAATGTAAAAAAAAAAAAGTCTGAGATGAAGAGAGCCAGATAGGGAAAGTGGATTTAAAAGTGGATGCATCAAGCTGCTACAAGCCAAAGAGAAAGAGAGGAAAGGTCACCCCTATCCTTTTAAATTACACTTTGCCTAGTGGGTAGCGCTCACTTTCTGTGACCGCAGAGTTCAGCCGAGTAGGCAGAAGGTTCACATTCGGGTTGGAGAGTGTTGTGAGTCTCCTCTCTGTATGTGCCTTTCTCCCGTTCACTTCCTCTTTTCTCTTTGTTGTGAGGTGCACCCATTCTCTGATGTGGTTACAATGGGATAATGCATTGATAATGCCTCACATCTCATCTGCATCACCCAAAATGCATATGCTACACTCAGATGAAAGTAGAGCTACATGACATGTACAGAATTGTTTCTATTTAGGGTTACAGTTACAAAATTTCCAAGAATTTAAATTTACTAAAAAAAAAAATCACAAGTATTTCCTGATATTAAAGTGAGACATTTATTAAAGGTACAGTCATACAATTTTTTGAGTTTATTTAATTAAAAAAAATATTTTACTCATTCATATACAGTAATTAGTGTGGAATTACATCATCCAACAAAAGGATGCATTCTCATGAGCGTAGAATTAATCCTTGAAAAATACATATCAGTGGGCACCACTTGAATAGAGAGGCCGAGATAGACATCACTGTTCTGACTAATCACATTTTATGTATGTGGCTAGAGACTGGCCACATGTGTAGTACACCAAAGGCGGAGGAGAAGAGAACTTTTATGCATTCCTGTGTTATTTAGGGACATTTAAATTCATGCCTGCACCTTCACACTGAGGATATGAAGGATCATACCTATGTTTTATCATCTGAGAAGGAGTCTCCTTCACCAAAGAAGTGAAAATGTGAAGGAAAGAGACAACGCCACCAGCATCTGGATAACATGCCATCATCTTCCTCCTCATCTCCAGCCTTAATTCAATTCAATTCAATTTTATGCATATTGCACCAAATCACAACAAACATTTGCCTCAAGGAACATTATATTGTAAGGTAAAGACCCTACAATGATTACTCATCTCATCTCCTGAATCGAAGTCAGGGCTCAAACACACAAAAACGTGTGTGTGCTGGACTTTGTCAGGGCTACCCTTTTACATTAATTTCTAGGCGTAGCCAAGTGGCGAAAAGGCTTCTGCCTTGGTGGCCTCAGAATCTCATCGCTGCTTTTTACAAGTGATGCGGACCTGTTGGCTTCATCAGGTGGTGGCCTCCAGCTCACAGTGGAACGGTTTGCAGCTGAGGGTGAAGCGGCTGGCATGAGAATCAGCGCTTCTAAGTCTGAGGCCATGGTCCTCAGCCAGAAAAGGGAGGAGTGCACACTCTGGCTCAGGGACAAGTTGCTGCTCCATAGTGGATGAGTTTAAGTATCTTGGGGTACGTCCCTACCCTCACCTAGTGACTGAAGAAACGTGATCACGAACACAAGCGGCAGAAATGAGCTTCCTCCAAAGGGTGGATGGACTCTCCCTTAAAAATAGGGTAAGGAGTGCAAGCATTTGGAAGGGGCTCAAAGTAGAGCTGCTGCTCCTCCACATCTAAAGGAGCCAGTTGAGGTGGTTCAGGCATCTGACTAGGATGCCTCCTTGGCACCTCTTGGGTAAGGTGTTCTGGGCATGTCCTACTAGAAGGAGGCACACTGGAGAGATTATATCTCGCAGCCTGCCTGAGAACACCTTGGGATCCCCCGGATGAGCTGGTGGGAAGTGGCTGGGGAGAGGGAGGCCTGGGATTCTCTGCTTAGGCTCATGTCCCCACAACCCAGCCCCTGATAAGTGAAAGAAAATGGATGGATTAGACATGTGACCCTCCCGTCTCCATACAGCTGAAACTGAGCTGGCTAAACCACTACAACAGCTGATTATAAGCCAACATTATACCATCTAAAATTAGGCTTGAATATCCTAAAAATCACACTTTCCCTCTGAAAAACAGTTTGATTACATTTTCACATCATATGAACGTTTATTTACTTGCTGTCCTAGTCCACAATGTTAGATCCACTTCACAATTTCACAACAGTGGCAAAAACAGCAGCGCTCACCAACAGAAATGTTCAGGATTAACTCAATAACTCACCTCAGTATTGCGGTCATTAGATGGAAGTGAGCTTCATTCATCGACTGGCATCGGACTGTCTTCACAAAGTTTCTCAGCCTCCTCCAGAGTTAACAGACGTGGACATGTATTGACGACTGAGGTAGACATCAGACTGATATCCTATACTCACTACAGATGAATGGAGGCCAGCTTTGGTTTGTCCTACAGCAGCCATCATAGCTAGGGTTATGCACTAGAATTAAGAGGGGTAAGAAAACAGAACTCATTTGATGGCAATCTGCAATCTACTGACATCTAGTGGTGAGATTTTGCACTTAATATTGATTTTACCCTTGTATGTTTAAAAAAAATTACTAGGAAAAAACAATCTAAATTTTCTCTGGGTTTATCAAGTCACACAATTAGGAGAAAATAAAAACATATTTATGGCATTCATCTCAGAGGATTGCTTAGAAAAAGATTTCCAATCATCCTCCTAACTGCTTATCTAACTTAGGGTTGCACAGGAGCTGGAGCCAGCAGTTAAATGAAAAACAAAACAAAACAAAACAAAATAAATGTGTTTTATATGTTTCTTTTTTACTAGAAAACCCCATGGTTTCATGCTGCAAGATTAGCCTTATTACAGCACAGATGCCAATCCTTGCTATTTCTCACAACTGTGGTGAATGACCTAACACAATTATTTTGCAATAAGGAACTGTGCGATTTTAGCTCCATCAATGCATCATTATCACCATCACTGCTGTGAACTGGATCTATTTAGTAGAAACAACAAACTGATTTCGATTAGATAAATGTGTTTGTGCAGCATCATTTTTGGCTATATCTTCAAAGTGATGCTGTTGCTTGATAAAAAAAGCCTTCCTCTGAAGAGCGAACAGTGCTTAACAAATTTATTAGGCCACCACCCAGTGTAGGGCTTATGCCACAGTTGCACTAAATTAACAGTATTAGTAATTACCAAAATATTGTTTTATGTTTTCATAATGGTTAAACCACCATTATGTGCAAGCTCTTTTAATCCAAATTATATTTTTTATTCAAAATTATTATTACTGTTGTTATCCACAAATTTTCAAATTTACCATTTTACAAAAAGCAGACAGATATAGTACAGCACATTATTATTTTTGGATTAAAATGACAAATACAGTTGTGTAGTTGCATTCCTGAAGAGAAAACTTTGTTTTTGCAGTTGAACGTTATGCTTGATATATATCTGACTTCTCAGACAGTATCCAGGGTGATGCTATAGATAATCATGATAATACAAAATACTCCTTTTTCTATGTGTCTGTCGTATTAGGTATGATATAAGTCAGATACAGTACACAATCTATCACTGTCACCAGATCAAATAATTCTGGAAAATATATGTTTGACCCATCTGAATTAAAGGTAAAATTAAATGTGAAACAAAACACATGCATGAAATGTGAAATGTGCCTCAAGTGGTGTGCTGTTTTTAAGTAATCCCCTGATATTCTGTCAGGCTAGAGTGAGAAAAACAAACAAACTGATTTAATAATGACGGTTCAAAGGATTCAGATGAAGTTGTTAGATATACTGTGCTACTATCCTTTTGATTCACTGTGACTTTTAATGTTTTGTAGTTTTATTTAGTCATTATTATTGTCATAGTCATGTTATTCATTACATACTATGAATTGCTCTGGTACAAAAGGTGTCGTACTAATAAAATCTGACTGACTAATAATGCAAGGCTGAGCAAGTTGCAGCTGTTTGGATGGTGTGAAGGATTAGCTGCCTGAAAAAGGCAAAAAAAAAAAACCCCAAAAAGCATAAAGCAGTGCTCTGCTTGGACTCAGTGGCAGGGTCTGCAATGATCACAGTGAAATCAAAGTGCAGTATTCAAGAGCAGGGTGACACCATAGTAGTATTGAGATGAAGTGCACAGTTTTACCATTTAGAGCTCACACTTCTATATGAAATACTGTTTACCAGTCTAGCATATTTACAGCATCTTTAAGGTGATTTACAGCTGATAGTGAGCCGCTATGACCAAGTGCCAATGGCTGTTCCATATTATCCTTTTAATTATGCACACTGATTCCCCTGGTGGCCGCTGCCTTGTTTACTCCCCAGCTGGAATGCATTTGTGTTGCTGCATTGATGAATGTATCCTAATCTTAATCTGTGCACAGCAACATCCATCTGACTAATGCAGGACACTTGGATAAATCACTTTGGTCCTGCTCTGAGCCTAGCCAGCCGTCTCTCTCTCTCTCTCTCTCTCTCGTCTCTCTCTCTCTTTGACTCTGCCAAATTCTTTCTCTCTCTGTACTCCTCTTTTCCCCATCCTTCTCTGTCTCTGCTAATCTTTTTGTTTGTACAAAACTTAAGTTCTCCCTCAAACTTTGACTCTCCTCTTTTGATTTTGTATGCTCTTGGTCTTCTTTTAAATTTATAATTTGATTCATTTCAATACTGGTTTAAAGAGATAGTCTGCCAGTTTAATTACATTACAACCAAACAGTTTTTCATTTCAAGCCACATACTTAGAAAAACAAGGTACAAAGACACTTGTTTTCTTCCTCCGTTGGCACTGTGTCTGCTAGCACCTGGCCAAGTGTTTACCCAGCAAAGTAATTTATTTTAGAAGTATTTTAAAAGTCCCACTCTTTATTTTTGTGCCACTAACACAACAGACTGTAAGTGTCAGAATAGTAAATTTCAGTCCATTCATATTTTCATTTGCATTGTAGCCATTTTGTGGTTTGCTTCTCTTTGACCAAAATCCTTATTCAGTCCTTACATACGTCCCAACAGTAACTCATGAACAGCTCAGAAACCATAACAGTAACCATAACTCAGAGCCCAAGGCACTGCCCCAGCCTCCAGAATCCTCAGAGTTCAATCTCATGTAATATTAGCAGATGTGCCAGAATAAGCGATGACATGAGACCCCATACTGCAATTTGCAGGAAATTCACAGTTTTGCATCCACTGCCATTATTGAGGTGTCCGTATAGACTGTATATAAAAGATGAAGGCAGGTTCTGAGTTTGAAATGTCCCAGAAATCAGAAGCGCCTTAAACCTGAACTCTGAATGTGAGGGGTGGAACCTGGGTACATGTGTCGCCCCTTGTGGGCAGGGATTCCCTTTTAAAAGGGCAAACGCAGGTCATTATGGCAGCTGTTTGTTTGAACCCGGAGTTGCGATGCATGTGTTTGGAATTCCCTGGCATCGTGGGGTTAGTGATGGTATGATGAGGCCCTGAGAATGTGTCGAATCTTTCCGGCCGACTGATCCATCAAAAACCTGATCACACGACACCTCGATTAACAGCTCATTTAGGAGATTAAATAAACTGATCGTGGTATATCTAAGTATCAATATATCAGTTGTGGTATATCAGTAAAGTATTGTATAGAGACAGTGTTTGGTGTGTTTCTGGATAAACAGTTATAGGAAGTACTTAGGTGGAAGTGTGGGGGGGGGTGCTTTATGGGGCTCAGGGGATCCCTCCTTTTTGGTATACCTTCCCCAGCTTCAGAAAACACTCTCACACAGAGGACTGAAGAAGCAGCGATGCACAGAAGCTGAAGTGCTAACGCATACAGGTGAGGATGCAGGTGCTTCTGATTATGCTGCTATAACAGTGGATCAGACTCACCTCAGAGCACCAAGAGCACTTCCTCTAGTTCTCTCAGGATTTTCAGCAACTCGAGTCACATAATGAGGCATTCACGTGATTTCAGAAAAAGAGGCCTCTTTTGGCTTTTGTCACGTTAGTTTCTGAAAAACGATACGGGTCTCGACACAGGCTTCATTTGGACACGCCCCCTTTTGTTCGGCACAGACCTCGGGGCTTTAGCACCAGATCAGTGCGTGTGGTGTTTAACCCTGATCTTCCTGGAGACTGATTGATTTGGACAGCCTAGCTTCTTTTTTAGTCTAAGAACGGCCATGGGGAAGCTGTTCCTTTTTCTGGTTAATGTGGACCTTAGTCCTAAAGACTATGTTCAATATGTAGGAGAAGGTTTTACATCCCTTCAGACTGACATTTGTGGTGAACCCTGTCAGGGTGTGACCTTAAATTGGAGGTCACTAAAAGCATAAGTGTGGTATTGTAGGAGGGATATTCCCTCTGAGGTAATTTGTTTAACTTCCTTTTGCCTTGTCTCCCTTTCACAGATCACCAAGCTGCTGCTTTGCTGGTGTGGATTTACAGCTGGTCGAGCCGAAGCCATTATACTGAAGATTATTTGGTTTTAAAGGGTTTTAACCTGTCAGCTTAATGCTGGAGACCATGTGGTGTGATTCTTGTACTTTTATTTATCCACCAGAGCTGGTCTGCGCAGACTTTGGGTACCGTGATTAATTTATTGAGCCTAACCGTTTTTGTTTGGTTTTTTGACAGTGTAAGCGCTGTGGGGAAGCTTGCGTGAGTGTTTTTCTAACCGCCTTTTGCATGTGTCGCAGTGGAGTTTGGATTTTACTGGTGGTGGGAATTACACGTTTGCCGTACATTCGCTGTACACCCCACAGCAAATATCCTTGTGGCTATGTGCAGCATTATTTGTTTCCTTTTATTTGTTATGTATTTAATCTTTTTTGTTTTTATTAAATAAAGCTTTTGTGATAATTGCATATTTATATATCAAAATTGAATCCTTGTGAACTGAATGCATGCCTACGGCTTATTCTCTCTATTAAAGTGGTGTGTGTTGGGGACGGTGTCGATTGGGTCGGTGGTGCATTGATTGCAAGGTGGGCATTTGTGCACACCCGCTCCGCCGACTCGGTGCCCTTCACGTTCCGTGGGCCACATATAGAATTCCATGGAGGGAAAAAAAGATCTGACTTGTCCTCAGTAAATGCTTTCCTAATGAGTTTAGCTGCAGCGTTCACTCCCATTAACAGAGCAATGACTGCACAGTGAGGGTCACCTTTGCTTATTTCTCAGGTGCTTTTAACACACTGACTGTGTGATTGAAATACCAGTCACTTGTGTACAAGTTTTGTTGCAAATCATGTCATTGTCTACATAATGTGTTTCAAATATTCTTCTGTTGATGGTCTTCCAGCAACAATTAACTTAATAACACTACACTCAGCTTTCAGAAACCTTTTGAATATTTCCAAAAGGACAAACTGTTGCATAATTATAGTAATGCAAAGTGTGCTTGCACTTGATACGCTCTGTGTTAGAGCGTGGTTCGGTGTTAAAGGGTGACGTCTGATGATAAACACGTGATTCATAAACGGTATTACATAGATATCGTATAACTAGTTTTACTAATAATATATGGCATGCATAATTTTAAAATGCAGTAAACTACCTGACACAAACCACTTTG
Source organism: Pterophyllum scalare (assembly GCA_024447675.2). Taxonomy (NCBI): domain Eukaryota; kingdom Metazoa; phylum Chordata; class Actinopteri; order Cichliformes; family Cichlidae; genus Pterophyllum; species Pterophyllum scalare. The sequence continues at coordinate 27,827 of JAMQGT020012730.1, read as the reverse complement.
TGTTATTCTGCTGTCCAGAAAACAGGACATTAGAAGGCCAATAAAATGACATCTAGAATATTGTGTGAATTCCCTAAATTTAAGTTTTTTCAACTTGATATTCATTTTTTGTTGGTTTGTTTTCTGCTGTCAAAATGGACAATTTCTCCTGAGGAGAGTCCACTCACTCACTATAGCACCAAGTTAACAAGATGTCAGAGTTGTCATGAATGCAGCCTGGAAACAGTTTTCTGACTGAGTGGACCCAAATAAACTAAACAGGGATATTCTTTGTCACTGGTTGCTTTTTGTCTGCAGGAGGAAGTCTCTTATTCTTCGTTCTCAGACTGCTGGCTTACTTGTGGTTCCTAGGATACTTAAAAGTAGAATGGGAGGCAGAGCCTTCAGCTTTCAGGCCCCTCATCTGTGGAACCAGCTCCCAGCTTAGATTCGGGAGACAGACACCCTCTCTATTTTTAAGATTAGGCTTAAAACTTTCCTTTCATGATCAAGCTTATAGTTAGGGCTGGATCAGACGACCCTGAACCACCCCTTAGTTATGCTGCTATAGGCCTAGACTGCTGAGGGGGGTCCCATAATGCACTGTTTATTCTCATTCACCTTTATTTACTTGTTTATACTTCACTCTGTATTTAATCATTATTATTAATCTCTGGCTCTCTTCCACAGCATGTCTTTTGTCCTGTCTCTCTCCCACTCAGCCCCAACCGGTCGCAGCAGATGACTGCCCCTCCCTGAGCCTGGTTCTGCTGGAGGTTTCTTCCTGTTAAAAGGGAGTTTTTCCTTCCCACCGTCGCCAAGTGCTTGCTCATAGGGGGTCGTTTTGACTGTTGGGTTTTCTCTGTGTTATTGTAGGGTCTTTACCCACAATACAAAGCGCCTTGAGGCGACTGTTTGTTGTGATTTGGCGCTATATAAATAAAATTGAATTGAATTGAATTGAATTGAATTATTTCACACCTGATCATTAAGAGGTGACAAAAGTTTCAATAGGATACGTGAACAACAAGCACTGAAAACGGTGAGGCTTTGCAGGTTGCTCAGGCGACTCGTGACGCCGCTCTGGTGAAGGCACTGCAGCCAGCGATGCTGAAGATGATGACTGTGAAGACGAACTGTAGCTGCAGGCTCTGAGAACTAGGGCCACTGATGACTGGGGACACTTAGGAACGCCCACTGCTGCTTCCCGACGCTGATGTGGCCTCGGACCTGCCTGTCCCCTACCCTGGGAAGAGAAACAGGCAACAGTCCCTGAAATAAACTCCAGGAGATCAACCATAAAGGGTCTGAGGAGGGGCTTGCTCAATAACCAGTCTGTGAGGATGCAGGTTCACAATATTCAGTCTTTGGCAAGGCAGGTTGTGGAACACAAGTTTCAGTCTTTAAGTCTGAATGAAAAACACAATGTTCAATCTTTGAATGAACTGACTGAGCGGTACACAACTCATCATCTACTTTTCCAGGCTGAGAAACAGAATATGTAACCACTGGCTGCATTGGCAAAGTAACAGAGGATGTAATCTCAGACAGAGACACACAATCAAAGGTTTCAGAGCAAGAAATACAGAATTCAGTTTGTAATTGAGATATGCCAGCAGTCTCTGTGGAGGCAGGTTTAGCTTAGTCACTCCACAAAATGTTTCAGAATAAGCTTAGCAACATCACACACAGTCTTAGTAGCAGGGTCATGAGACATGAAACTTTATTAGAAATTAGAAATTTATTTGAAAATTGTATTCTGGAAGCAAGAAACAGGAGTTTTTCTTGAGTCTTTCTGATTCAGAGACAGAACAAACTAAAATGTCTGTTTCACTCACAGTTGTAGCATCTCAAGAACTGGTGTTGATATACGGGTCGGAGTAAGTAAGCAAGTAAGTAAGTAAATTTTATTTATATAGTGCTTTACAAGAACAAAGTTCACAAAGTGCTTTACAATACAGAAATAAAATGTAACATTAAAAATGGTATAAGTAGTTAAAATTAAATAAAAGCTAGCCTGCACAGTTGGGTCTTCAGTTTCTTTTTAATGGTATCAACAGAGTCCACAGATCTTAAATCCAGTGGAAGTGAGTTCCACAATTTGGGGGCAACAACCTCAAAAGCACAGTCACCTTTTGTCTTTAACCTGGATCTAGGTACAACCAACAAGCACTGATCAGCAGACCTCAAAGATCTAGATGGTTGATAAGGTTGAAGGATAAGGTTGGAGGGCCGTCCCTGTTTGTGGTGGAGAGCATCGCAAACAAAGAAAAGAAACAAATATGGCAGAATCTGCTCTCTCTTTCTAGTCCCTGTCAGTACTCTAGCTGCAGTGTTTTGGATCAACTGAAGGCTTTTAGGACAGCCTGATAATCATAAATTACAGTAGTCCCACCTAGAAGTAATAGATGCATGATTGGCTTTTCAGCATCACTCTGAGACAACATGTTTCTAATTTTAGAAATACCGCACAAATGCAAAAAAAAAAAAAAAAAAGCAGTCCCACATATTTGCTTAAACAGAACATTTTCAAAAACAGAAGAACTACTCAGAACATTGCTGTGTTCCACTTTGTTCAGCTTTCTGACCTATTCTGACTTGAGAAGACAGCAGCTGATAAGACACCGGGATCCTTTCACCATTATCTCTCCCACCAAGGTCTGTAGCAGACACTTTGACACTGATAAGCCAGCAATCCCTGATGGTCAAACAAAACGTATTAAAGGTACTGTACCAAAAATTTTTGAGCAGAATGGTTATTAAGTTGAGACGCAATGGCACAAAAGACCATGAATACTACTCTATCACTGGACGATCTGCTGCAGCTGCAGAAGACCTGTCTAAAGACGTAGAGGATCTGAGGAAGGAAATACAGGATTTATGTGCCCATATATATATATATATATATATATATATATATATATATATATATATATATATATATATATATATATATATATATATATATATATGTCTGTGTGTGTGTGTGTGTGTGTGTGTGTGTGTGTGTGTGTGTGTGTAAGCATATGTCTAAGACTTGTAGAGCCAAGTACAATGACTTCAATGTTTTCTGAATTTAGAAGCAGGAAATTAGAGGTCATCCAAGCCTTTGTGTCACGGTCCTGGGCCGGTGGCCCAGTGTTTTGAGTTCTTTGGTTCTTTTTTTGTTATATCCAGGGTTGTGTTTATTCGTTTTTCTTACAGTTTAGCTTCTCAGTTTGTTTTTTTTGTATTCTGTTTTTGGTTATAGTTTTTGGTATTTAGTTCCTGATTCCTTTGATCTTATCTTCCCTGTGTTCTTGTGTTTCTGGTGTTTGGGTCTTCCCTGTTTAATCACATGTTTAGATTCCCTCTGTGTCAGACTCCTTTCTCAAGTCTTCTGTGTCGTCATGTTTATATTTCGTGAGGTCACTTCCTGTTTTATTTACAGTGCCCTGTTCTGTGTGTGTTGTGTTTAGCATTGCTTCCCCTTGTCTTGTTAGTGTAAGTCTGTTCACCTGGTTTACCTCCAGCTGTGCACTCTCTGTCAGTCAGTCAGTTTGTTTAAGTGAGTTCTCTGTTTGGTGCTGCTGGCGTCTTTCCAGCTCCGCTTTGATGTTTCAGCAAATAAACTAAAGCAAATTATGTTCGTTCTGGAGTCCTGCATTTTGGGTCCATTTCTCACCAGCTACACAGCAAATCACGACATCATGTCTTTTAGACAGTCCTGCAGGTTAACTAATTGGTGTGGCTCACCTGGCTTAATGGATAGAAAAAGCTGGGTATTATCTACATAACAATGAAAATGTATACTTTCCCATCTAATAATGCCTTCAAAAGTTGATCAGTTAGCTGTTTTACTACTACTTTTTCAAGAATTTTTGAGAGAAAGGAAGGTTGGAGATTGGCCTATAATTAGCTAAGACAGCTGGGTTAGTGATGGCCTTTTAAGCAGCGGTTTAATTACTTGAAGGCCTGTGGTACATAGCCAACTAATAAAGACAGATTGATCATATTTAAGATTGAAGCATCAATAAATGGAAAGACTTCTTTGAGCAGTCTAGTAGGAATGGGATCTTAAAGACTTTGATGGTTTGGAGGAAGTAATTATTGAAGTTAATTCCAAAACATCAATTAGAGTGAGAGTCTAAACAAATGCCAGCAGTGCTGAAAACAGCCAAACATGAAGTTAAATCTTTGAGATGATATTGAATAATTTTTTCTCTGATGGCTAAAATTTGATTTGTGAAGAAATCCATGAAGTCATTACTAGTTAATGGTTGTTAGGGTTGTCTGCTTTAAGCTGCGCATTTGTGAATTATACCACGGAGTCAAGCCCTTCTGATTCGAGGCTTTCCTTTTCAGAGGAGCCACAGTATCCAAAGTTGTACACAGTATGGATGTAAATGAGACAATGGAAGCAAAACTAAACACAACACATAAGAAACAGACAAAACAAAACAGGAAGGGAGTAAATAGGGACACAAACACAGACTTAACAGCTAGGGAGGAAGGTAAAACATGAGAACAGGACATGAAGGCAAAAACACAAAGGGACACAGAGATGGACAGTAACCGAGGGAACACACAATAAATAAATAAACTATACGCAAGAACATGGCTCTCAGAACTAAAGTAATGCCTGAACCATAATGAAGCTGAGACAAAAGCAGACTAAGAAACACAACTAGAGAAATAAAACAATACTGGAACTTCAATGACAAAAATACAAAACATTCCCCTAAAGGCCCAGGACCATGACTATTATTACTATGCAGTTTCAACAACATTTTCACAACTATAAAAATTAAAATCTTTTAAAATCTTGTTACATTCTTGTGATTTTTTTTCATCAAAAATAACATTCCACATTTTCTTCACTCACTTGTGTTAGTCTAACTGCATCCGTGTGGTGTGTGTACTTAATATGTAATTAGGTTCTCCACAAAATCAATGTGTGTCAGTGGCAGCAATATTTGTGGCTCTCCTTTAGTGTACAGGAGCCAAATTTCATATGCACAAATTTGTAGTCAATAAAGTTTGGTACATTGGGGCTTTGAATTCAACAAGATCCAACTGGGGGTATTCACTGGGGTCAAAAATAAAACCATCAGGAGATCTCCATCTCAGCACCTCTATTCACATCCACTGTCTGCCTTGATCACTTCACAGACAAGTTTGAGATGTAGGAGCTCCTCTTCTGAGCACACAAACAAATAATCTGATGGCAAAATGTCATACCCCTCTAGAGGCAAGTGCAGTGTTGGTGGTGCAACACAGTGTAGTGTGATGTACCGGAAAACCGGCTGCTTATGTGACAGAACACTGCGCTCCTGCACCAGTTAATGATAATAATTTAAGGAACAAAGTTTTTATATTGAATTAGAAAACTAAACTAAAAAAAACAAAAAGTGTGAAACATTGGCGCATATGTTTGAGACTGGGATATACAGTGTAGCACAAAAGTGAGTACACCCCTCACATTTCTGCAGATATTTAAGTATATCTTTTCATGGGACAACACTGACAAAATGACACTTTGACACAATGAAAAGTAGTCTGTGTGCAGCTTATATAACAGTGTAAATTTATTCTTCCCTCAAAATAACTCAATATACAGCCATTAATGTCTAAACCAGCGGCAACAAAAGTGAGTACACCCCTAAGAGACTACACCCGTAAATGACCAAATTGAGCACTGCTTGTCATTTCCCCTCCAAAATGTCATGTGACTCGTTAGTGTTACTAGGTCTCAGGAGTGCATAGGGAGCAGGTGTGTTCAGTTTTGTAGTACAGCTCTCACACTCTCTCATACTGGTCACTGAAAGTTCCAACATGGCACCTCATGACAAAGAACTCTCTGAGGATCTTAAAAGACGAATTGTTGCGCTACATGAAGATGGCCAAGGCTACAAGAAGATTGCCAACACCCTGAAACTGAGCTGCAGCACAGTGGCCAAGATCATCCAGTGTTTTAAAAGAGCAGGGTCCACTCAGAACAGACCTCGCATTGGTCGTCCAAAGAAGCTGAGTGCACGTGCTCAGCGTCACATCCAAATGCTGTCTCTGAAAGATAGACGCAGGAGTGCTGTCAGCATTGCTGCAGAGATTGAAGAGGTGGGGGAGGGGTCAGCCTGTCAGTGCTCAGACCATACGCCGCACACTACATCAAATTGGTCTGCATGGCTGTCACCCCAGAAGGAAGCCTCTGCTGAAGTCTGTACACAAGAAAGCCTGCAAACAGTTTGCTGAAGACATGTCAACAAAGGACATGGATTACTGGAACCATGTCCTATGGTCTGATGAGACCAAGATTCATTTGTTTGGTTCAGATGGTCTCAAGCATGTGTGGCGGCGATCAGGTGAGGAGTACAAAGATAAGTGTGTCATGCCTACAGCCAAGCATGGTGGTGGGAATGCCGTGGTCTGGGGCTGCATGAGTGCAGCAGGTGTTGGGGAGTTACATTTCATTGAGGGACACATGAACTCCAATATGTACTGTGAAACAATGAAGCAGAGCATGATCCCCTCCCTCTGGAAACTGGGTCACAGGGCAGTGTTCCAGCATGATAATGACCCCAAACACACCTCTAAGACAACCACTGCTTTATTGAAGAGGCTGAGGGTAAAGGTGATGGACTGGCCAAGCATGTCTCCAGACCTAAACCCAATAGAACATCTTTGGGGCATCCTCAAGAGGAAGGTGGAGGAGGCGCAAAGTCTCCAATATCCGCCAGCTCCGTGATGTCATCATGGAGGAGTGGAAAAGCATTCCAGTGGCAACCTGTGAAGCTCTGGTAAACTCCATGACCAGGAGAGTTAAGGCAGTTCTGGAAAATAATGGTGGCCACACAAAATATTGACACTTCAGGAACTTTCACTAAGGGGTGTACTCACTTTTGTTGCTGCTGGTTTAGACATTAATGGCTGTATATTGAGTTATTTTGAGGGAAGAATAAATTTACACTGTTATATAAGCTGCACACAGAGTACTTTACATTGCGTCAAAGTGTCATTTTGTCAGTGTTGTCCCATGAAAAGATATACTTAAATATCTGCAGAAATGTGAGGGGTGTACTCACTTTTGTGATACACTGTATGTCTGTATGACTGTAACTTTGCTTCTTCTCAAAATGTAATGATCAATGTAAATTAACACCTATAAGCACTTATAAAATCTTGCTCTTGAGATATTGGACTAATAAACAAACTTTAACCTCATTTAAATTACCATTGTGCACACCTTGTGTCATTGCTGTTCAGATTCAGTGTAGCTATGCATAGGGGGGACAACTACCACTGTCTGTGCCACTGTGTGATTGCACTGTGTGATTGCACATAACAGTGCCTGCCACACAGGAGCAGTGGCTGTGCATCAGTACCACAGGTGATGAATCCAGAAGCATAATCTAGCCCTCATAGGGTCTTCGGGTCTGTGGGACCCATTTTCAGTTTTTCGCTCAATAAAAATGATACAAATAATTATTTTTTCAAACTAAGATTCATTGGCCTTGGCTCATTTTCTGTATGGAACATGAATCAGAAAACATTTTCAATGACCCCCACCCATATACCCCCCTTCACATTTATATTACATACAGGGTCTTTCGGGTCCTCTGGACCCGGGGCTAGTAAAAGTGTGGAAATCATATGTTCTGTGTGTGTATGTGTGCGTGTGCGTGTGTGTGTGTGTGTGGGGGGGGGGTGAACACCTACAGTGTGCACCCACTGTTCCTGCATAAGTTTGCAACATTGTTGCAAAGTTAAGAGCACCCATCACTGTCAGCACCCACATTCCCACACATTTCACCTTCCATCTTGTGGGAACCAGTCTTGTGGATCTAACACTATAAATAGCTCTGTCAGCATGGTTCTATACCATAAATCAGGGGTGACCAACTCCAGACCTCGAGAGCCGGTGTCCTGCAGGTTTTAGATGTGTTCCTGATCCAACACATCTAAATCACATATAGAAGTCATTAGCAGGACTCTGGAGAACTTGACTGCATACTGAGGAGGTAATTCGGCCATTTGATTAAGGTGCATTGGATCAGGGACACATCTAAAACCTGCAGGCCACCGGCTCTTGAGGCCTGGAGTTGGCCACCCCTGCCATAAATGATCAAGATGGCAAAGCGATTCACTGTTCAGAGTGCCTTACAGCTGATATTGGAGGAAACAGAGGAGTTTCAGGGGTGGCTGTAGCTCAGGAGGTAGAGCTGGTCACCCACCAATCAGAAGGTTGGCGATTTGATTCCTGGCTACCCCTGGCTCCATGCCAATGTATCCTTGGGCAAGATACTTAACCCCAAGTTTCTCTCCAATGGAGTATGAATGTGTGTGAATGTTAGATAATAAAGGCATTTAGCTTAGAAGTTACCATGGAAGTGAATGGGTGAATGTGAACATGTTGTATAAGCGCTTTCAGTGCTCAGACAGAGTAGAAAAGTGCTTTATAAGAATTAGTCAATTTTCATAGTGAAGCAGAGGAAGAAGTTTCAGAATATGAAGATCACATTTCTGAAAATTCAGTCTGACAGTGAGTTTGAAGAGAAGGATCAGCATCAGTCAGCTCCAAAGTATAAAAGATTTTTTTTTTATTATTATTCGAGATTGTGGCCAGCAGCAACAAAACAAAGCGAAGTGTGTGGACCAAAGATAAACAGAAAAACACAATATACGTGCACCCAGTGCAAAAAGTACATATGCAAGACACACACAGTGAAACTCTGCCCTTCATGTGTGGTATAGTGGTATGGTATGAAAATGGCCACATTCAATGGGGCTAATGTGTTCAGTGGGGCTAAACTGACCTGAGCAGGTCAAATTTAAAAAATAATACATTTTAGTTTTGGATGCATGTCTATATTATGTTACATTTTAATTTAATTTAATTTAATTCACAAAATTAACCAAAACGAGTGGCATTTATATTCATAAATGTCATTTAACAAAGGTAAACGCCACAAATTTAACCCATGTGTTGTTTATATTACTTGCAATTGGGATAAAGTAAACATCTGCTGAGTATATTAACAAAAAGATAAATGATCATGTTAAATTAAAAGCCCCAAAATGCAATGGGTCCACCAGACCCAGCAGGACTCTTTGTGTAACAAAAAAACGAAGACCCTATAAGGGCTAGAAGAAACAGAATGAAAATTAGAAATCTAACATCACCTCCATGGAAAATAACAGATGCGTGGTTCAGAGCAGTATTATGGTTACTGCTCCTAAAACAGGCATACCTGAAGGCTTAATGTTGCCTCCTCTCCATACTAAACCAAACCTGATTAGCCGTCTTTGATAACTATTACCTTTGGTGTATATTAGCAGTATTGTCACAGTGCATGGGAGCAGACCATGTGGTGTGTGTGGAGGTGAGGACCCAAATGCTGGACTCAGGAGCAGGTACAGAGACAATAAAGGCACAGGAGGGTAATGCAGGAAGTGGCAAAGGGCGGGGAGCACAGCTGAACATAATCACAAAAGCAAGTAAACTAAACACGGCGCACAAGAGACAAAGACTGACAAAGTAAAACAGGAAAATGCATAAACAGGAACACAGAAATGCATATTTAACACATGAGGAAGCAGGCACACTGAGGGAATCAAAACATAACTAAACCAAGCACAAGACTCGGGTAACTAAATGAAGAATCAAAAACAGAATCAGAATGTCCAAAAAACAGAAAATACTGGGTAGTAGAACCAGAATCGTGTCAAGTATTAATTTAAGTTTGTTTATGATCACCCAAAACACATACTGATCAAATGATCTGACCAGTCAAATTATGTGTGATAAAGCAGGGAGACAAAACATTCAAAGACAAAGTCAAAGTTTCCTTTATGAGTCATTGTACACAATGTACACAATGAGATTACGTTCTAGAACACCAATCCAAGAAAAGACAAACAAATCGAACAAACAGGGGAGATAAGTGTCTGCGGCCTGCAGCCATCCGAGGCGCTGCCATTTAAAGAGATGAAACAATAGCGAACACAGGGTGGGGTGGGTGAGGGGAAAAAAATGATCTCATACTATGCCCCACAGGGCACAAGATGAGGTTGCCAAAAAAACCCTCTACATAGTAAGCACATATAGCATATAGCATGGGAGCAGTAGGGTGGGGAGGTGCAGGGATGGAAGGGAGCCAGCGGAGGCGAGAGGGGGGGTCAGGTTACTGTGGGGCTGACTCAAACTCGCCTCCTTTGCTAACAGCTCCTGATAAGAGGTGGAAAAATGTTCATCAGCAGCTTGGGCTAGGGATATCAGTCCACACAGGTCAGAAGACTGGACAAGTGGGGGTGTAGAGCATCTGTTTACATTACATTCAGGAGAAAAATGGGATAACCGGCAATCCAAGGCTGTCAGGGAGCCAAATTTCAGATATTACAATTGTTTTGGTACAGGCTGTCACTGATTAATTTGCTGACAGCCTTTCAGTCTTTCTGGCACCTCTCAATGGTGAAAAATCCAGTCATCTGAATTTTCTTGGTTCTTTCCTTTGCCGCGCAGAAACAGACACTTCTCTAAGATCTAATCCCTTCTGATTCAGCTGAGTCTGAGTTTGAGTTTGTACTGCTCTGCATTCCCGTCACAGGCAGCCTTACCAAGGTCCGAACGGCTGCCCAGACTTCCCAAATTTCAAGATAAGCCAGCTTTCCCCAAGTCCAATCAGGAGAAATCCTGGTATCAATAAGCCAAATATATATGCCACGTCCTCAATCGACATTACAGCCAGGCACGTCATCTTCAGCTCTCTACAGGAATCCATAACGTAGCCAGCCAGGTATGACAGTCGGACAAGAGGAAAGAGGGTTCATGTTTGTGGGCTTTTAGGAGTGAACTGAACTGAACCAAACCAAACTGAACCCCACCTATTGGGGGGTTAACAACATTACACAGCTTCTTGCCTACACTTAATCTGTGTGGTGCCTCACTCATCCTCACTGACCTGTAGCACAGGTCTCTCACACCAATCTCCTGTCTTTATTGAACTCTGAATAAAGTCACAGATACAAGTCCCATTAACATTATTTCTGTATTACTTATGTCATCTTAAACATATGTACAGTACTTTACATGCAGCAAGACAGGCCTTAGATAGCTTACCAAATGCTACTATAACAGTTTTTAATAAGACAGTTAAAAACACTCCAACAAGTTCCTGTACGGCGCTTCAGTGCTCTTAAACCTTCCACCACCATTCTTTATTGGCTTCTGGCCACGAAGTGACCTCAAACCTTTCTGTGTACACCAGTACTGAGGAGCTGACCCTTCAATTTAATACTATTTGCCGAACCATCCTGGACTCTGTAGCTCCATTAAAAATCAAGCAAGTAAAGCCGAGACCAGAGCCATGGTTAAATGAGTATGCCATTAGATAGGAGTGCAGGAAAGCTGAATGGAGGTGGAAAAAGGAAAGATTACAGGTTCATTTTGAAATACTGAGATAACGATTGCAGTGTTATCAGAAAAGCAGCTAGGTCGAAATTCTGTTCCGATATCATTGTCTCTAACTCTAACTCACAACCCCCATATGCTTTTTACCACACTGAACTTTGTCCTAAAGGTCCATTTGTGAAATTTGTGATAGATTCCTTCACTTTATTTGACAGGTGGAAAGCACTGGGGCCCTAATTTTACCACCTTCTCATGATCCATCTACCCTAGAATCCTGTTCAGTTGAGTCTGACCACTTTGAGCCAGTCTCACTCTCCTTTTTAGAACAGCTGGTTTCCAGTTTGATGTTTTCCCCTCTCGACTTGTTAAAGAAGTTTTTCCTACCCTTGGTTCATTCATTCTTACCATTATTAATAGTAGTTTGACCTCTAGTGTGGTTCCAAAAAGTTTTAAACATGCTGTTGTGCAGCCCTTGCTGAAGAAATCTGGCCTAGACTCTTCTGTTTTTTCAAACTTTAGGCCCTCCTCTAAACTACCATTTTTGTCAAAAATCTTGGAAAAGATTGTTTTCACCCAACTAAACACCTTCCTGTATGAACATGCAATTCTGGAAGTGTTCCAGTCTGGGTTTAAAACCCATCACAGCACTGAGTCCGCTCTTTTAAGGGTTGATATTCTGTTAGCAACCGACTCTGGTGACTGTGTGATATTTGTGTTATTAGACTTAATAGCTTCTTTTGTCACTGTGGACAATGAGATCTTCATCTCCAGGCTGGAGCAGTGTGTGGGCATCACATGTGCAGGGCTCCAGTGGTTTAAGTCATACCTCTCCGATAGAAGCTTCTGTGTCAGCATTGATGATGTTCAGTCTGCCTTTGCTGCCCTCCCTTGGGGGGTTCCACAAGGCTCCATTCTGGGACCTCTCATTTTCTCCTTGTACCTGCGCCAACTTGGAACTATTTTCCGGAAGCACGATATTTCTTTTCACTGCTATGCGGACAACTGACAAGTGTATTTTCCACTGAAACACACTGGTTCGTGCTCTATCCAGCCTCTCCTTGACTGCCTTATGGACATCAGGGGATGGATGTCACTAAATTTTCTGAGTTTGAATGAAAAAAAGACAGAAATCATGTTGTTTAGACCCAGTGGCAGTACCGCCTGTGTTGACCTTTCCTCCCTGGCCCCATATGAGAAATACATTATCTCTAATTTAGGTCTGAAAATGGATCCAACTTTAAGGCTTGATACTCAGGTGAACGCAATGGTGAAATCCTGCTTCTTTCAGCCTCTTCTTTCCAAAGGTAGGCTCGAAATGGTAATACATGCTTTTATAACGTCTGTAAGGCACTTCTGACTTGAATTAGCCAGGCCTCCATTGCTCACCTACAGCTGGTGCAAAATGCTGCCGTTTGATTTTTATCTGGTGCAAACGAGAGCACATCACCCCAATTTTAGCTTCTCTTCACTGGTTTCCAGTTCATTTGAGAATCCATTTTAAAATTATTTTATTTGTTTCTGTGTCTCTTACTGGTCGTGCCCCATTTTATCTGTCTGAACTGCTGCACCCACATGTTCCATCTTGTTCCTTTAGGTCAGCAGAGCTGATGCTTTTACTTGTTCCAAAGACGCAACACAAACTCAGAGGTGATCGAACTTTTGCAAAAAATATTTTGCCAAAATTATGGAGTGATTTCCTGCTGCATGTCAGACAAGCTTCTTCACTTGTTTTGACCCAGTGTAAGACTTTGACTGAAATCGTAAGACACTTCTGTATTTTCATGCTGCACCTACTGTACATTCTGATACACCATCCACTCATTGAACCCTGCATAGAGCATAGGTCTATACCTGCTCATGTGTGTACAACTGCATTTCTGTGTTCTGTACAGTAAACTGTGGCAAATTTAAATAATTGACAGTCAAAGAAAAGAGAAAAATGGCCCTCATTAATTTTTACTTTTTCACAACCCAGTCTTTGTTATTGCTATTCTTATCATGTAACTTTGACTTCTGAATCAATTTCAAATAAATATTCAAATATATAAACATTCAGAGATTTTCTGTCCAAATATCTGAGCAGCTCTAAACCCATCCGGGAATTCTTTTAAATGTCAGAGTGATAAATCACTGTTCAGACCACAATGTTGCACCTCCTAAAACTGTAGGGGTAAAATAAAATAAAAAAAAATAAAAAAACACGCAAACGATCAAAAAAAATAAAAACAAACAAGAAGAACCAGCTCTTTAATAAATGACACATTGTAATTGTCTAGTGTATCCTCACCTCCCCCACATCTCCTCGTCATGCCTTAGCTCCTTTCAGCAAGAAGGTAAGAAAGAGATGAAAGATGTGGTTTAGGGGATTTGAAGATCCTCCATCATAACCGTTAGGACACAGAAAGTTCCTTTAATGAAAAGCAGTCCAGATATCAGCCTTGTCTCTTCCATGTGGAGGGAAGGTTTCTAATACAGAGAATGTTTCCTCCGTGATTCTGCAGACACAGACTTTAAGCTCTAAATGAAGATACTGGCTGGAGCAAACGCTGGAGCAAACACTGCAGCCAAACATAAAAGCTGAACTGTAGGCTTTGTACAGAGACACTAGACATTAGACTATTAAATTAAACTCTACCCTGAAAAGATATTTACATGTAAAGTGATGGGATAGCAGAGCCATGTCTTCTGACAAACCTGACATTGTGAATGACTAGCCAAAGATATATTTTTTCTTTAACTTTGAAAGCGTTAATGCTGGTCCTTTTTGTGCTATATGATTTTTACAAAAATCAACTTCAACAAAACAACTTCCTGTGCATGTTTTTTTTTTTATTATCTCATCCTGTCTGCATACTATTAACATAGAGATGTTTGATAGCATTTTCAAACAGCTCTAAATATACTGTGCAGGCTGTACATCACTCATTGCATGTAAGCATACCATCATATACTGACATACAGAGGAATCTCTTCTAGAGTCTATCAGGTCTTGAGCTCATGTTGCAATACAATTAGCCTTGAACACCTGACTCAGTGAAGTGGAGACCCAGCTCCAAACCCTTTAAAATCCTGTAGCTAGCCAGCCCCCTGTAGCAGGTGCGGACCAAAGTAGTCTAGCCACTGTTATCTCTCTCGCAGCAGATTGTCTCAAGTAGCTGGGAAATCAGGTCAGCTGAGTGACAGTGAGGAGTCTTAAACAGAAGCACCTGGTACACCACCAACCTGTTCATGTTTCAAATCATTTTTCCCTACTCACAACACACCTGTCAAGAAATGAGCTCTAGTTATTGGTAGCTCTGTTTTAAGAAATGTGACGCTAGAGACAACAGCAACCATAGTCGAGTATCTTCCAGGGGCCAGAGCAGACGACATATAAGGAAATCTGAAGCTGCTGGCTAAGGATAAATGTAGATTTGGTAACATAATAATTCACATTGGTGGTAATGACACCTGGTTACACCCAGTGGAGGTCACTAAAGCATATTGAATTTGTGTGTACAAATGCCAGACTCTGTAGTTTTATCTAGGCCCCTCTCCAATTGGCAAATAGTGACATGTTTTCCTTAAGTGTTGACTGTCGCAGTGGTGTTAAAACAAAACAAACAAACAAGAAAAAAACGATGTGGGCTTCATAGATAATCGGGAAACTTTCTGGTGAAAACCTGGTTTTGTTAGGAGAGACGGCATCCATCCCAATTTGGATGGAGCAGCTCTCATTTCTAGAAATCTGACCAAATTTATTAAACCCCAAAACATCACTACTCAGAGTTGAGACCAGGAAGCAGCATTGCAGTCTTAGACACCTGTCTGCAGCTTCTCACCTTCTGGGTTTTGGAGAAGAGAAACCCCAATCCCATGGAGACTATGTCTTATGCCAAAACACCAAAAAACAAACCAAAAAAACAGCCAAAAAAACCAATTTAAGCATAAAAATAAAATCGCATCCTCAACTGCATGAAAGATTAAAAGAAGTAAATGCAGATCATTAATTATTAAGTCTCTCTCTCTTCTAAGTCCCTGTTAGTAAATGATTTATTAATTGATCGACATATTGATTTAGTCTACCTTACAGAAACCTGGTTACAGCAGGATGAATATGTTAGTTTAAATGATTCAACACCCCTGAGTGACACTAACTGTCGCTCAAAGCACAGGTCGAGGAGGAGGAGTAGCAGCGATCTTCCACTCCAGCTTTTTAAGCAACCAAAGATCCAGACGGAGTTTGAATTCATTTGAAAGTCTGACTCTTAGCCTTTTACTTAAAAATGCTTAAAATTACAGCTTCAACACTGTATTTATTCACATTAAATCTATTATTAGACTCAACTGGCTTCTCTCAAAATGTAAATGAGCTCGCCCATCACTTTATTCTCACTCTTGTCTGATCATTTTTTAATAACATTTACATTTTCATTAATGGATTACACATCAGTAGAAAATAGATATTATTACAGGAAAATTCTTTCTGAAAGTGCTGTAACTAAGTTTAAGGATATAATTCTTCCATGATTATCCTCTTCAATGCCATGTGTCACCACAATGCAGAGCAACTACCTAAACTTAACTCCCACAGAGGTTGACATTATCACTGGTTTTGCATGCTCACTGCATATAACTCTGGATGCTGTGGCTCATCTGAAAAAGAGAGCTTCAAGTCAGAAGTGCCTGACTCCCTGTTATAACTAGGGATGGGACACTGTGTCACACTTCCAAAGCACAGATGTTTCGAAACACTGCTCCCAAATGTGGTTCACACATGCACATATAACTCATTATTATTTACTGTGGACTGTGAAGAATCGATAAAGGCTATCCATTTACAAACAGGAGAAACATTTTCTTTTACTGCAAACGTGGATCAATGAACTCACCACACACTGGGACAGCTGACAGTGAGTGCTGAAAATCCTCAATCCTCCATTTCTTTTGCAGCTTTCGAGCTTTAAAAGTAGCTGCACGTGAAATGATCTCTATTTATTTTCAGAGTGACGGGGTACTTCCCAAAGTCTGACCTGCACTGCCCCGCTCAGTGTCTTTCTCAGTCATGCTGATGGATGTGTGGGTGGCTGTGGCTCAGGAGGTGGAGCAGGTCATCGGCTGGTGGTTCACTTCCTGGCTACTCCAGTCTGTGTGCCAAATTATCCTTGGGCAAGATACTGAACCTCAAGTTGCTCTCCGATGCAAACGTCAGAGTGTGAATGTTAGCTGCAAACATGTTGAATAAAGTGCTTTAAGTGCTCAGCTAGAGTAGAAAAGTGCTATATAAGAACTGGTCCATTTACCATTTCCTTAGATTTAAAAAGTTATTGGTCACTGTTATGTGAAAATGATTGTTGCAATTGTTCAGAATTAACCCATGAAAAACCTAATGTTGGCCTTTATTTTAAAAAAGGAAAAGGTTCAGAGTTTTTCTTAATTTAAGCATTTGGTTTTGAATGAATAGAAAATAAAGCCAAATGCTACGCCAGCTTCTAGCTTTTTTTGATAGTGCATAAAACAAACCTGATGACATGAAGTCCCAGAAAACTTGAAAGTCAACCAAACAGATTCAAACTTTTATTTATTTATTTTTTCCAAGGCTGGCAAAAAATTAAGCCAACTGAGCCCAAAGACAGTTGTGTGGTTATCACAATAAACATAGCCTCTATTCTCAGTATATTTTATTTTATAAAGTGGTTTATTGCATGTTCCAGTGAATAAATAAGCAACTGAAAAACCCTCAGGAATGCTAAAATAGAGAACATTGTATTTTGTCCCTTTATAATTATAATTATAAGGTTCTATCTGTCATTTTTGATGAAATTGACTTATTGTCATATTCTTATTTGTTGACAGCTAATCAAGATATGTAAGAGATTTTTTTTTCAGTTATATACAACTTTGGCCATTTTGTTCACAAAACAAAAAGGTTCTATCTGCAAACTCAAGCTTTAACTTGGTATTATAAGGTTCTATTATTTAATATCTCAAAACTGGTCAGAATGCAGATAAAACCTTGTAATTCTGATGGGACGATTTGTTGATGCACTCTGTTCAATACACTCACAGCTTGCTGTCTTTAACAGTGTCTTTGTTTCTTCAAAACATGTGTTGATCATAATTATTAATAATCAGGTATAATCAGTAGCTTTGTTTGGACTTGTGGTGGGCTTGTCATTGTTTCATCGAACGCTGCTATCAAGATGTGGCAATAACCAAATTGGTCACTGTGGAGATGGGTTTCAGACTGTTTCAAAGCACTTATCTTAGTTTCCAGTACAAGTGCTTCAAACACTTTAGTGTTCCACAAAGCCTCGCTTTGCCCATCACTACTTATAATTCACAAATGTGAAAATGAAAGCATCTATTCTGTTAACTGGAGAGAAAATGGTGTCTCTCAAATTAAGAAAATCTTCACGATGACACACCAATTAGTTTAAAAAGTAGAAATGACCTCTAATTTCCTGCTTCTAAAGTCAGGTAAACGTGATGTTATTGTACTCGGCCCTACAAACCTTAGAAACTTGGCGTTTAATCAGATACTTAGTCTAGATGGCATTAACTGAGGAATAATGGAGTCAGTTTTGACCAGGATATGTCCTTCAATGCACATATTAAACAAATATGTAGGACAGTTTTCTTCCATTTGCACAATCTCTAAAATTTGAAATATCCTATTTCACAGTGATGCTGCAAACCTAATTCATGCATTTATTACTTCTAGTCCATTGTAATTAATTACTATTAGGTTATCCTAAAAAATCCCTGAAAAGGCTTCAGCTGATCCAAAATGCTGAACATGAAATGCTCTGAGTTGAGAGTACTGACAGGGACTAGAAAGATAGAGCATTTTTCTCCCATATTGGCGTCTCTTCATTGGTTCCCTTTTAAATCCAGGTCTCGAATAGTCAGACCCCATCTTATCTTAAAGACCTCATAGTACCATGTTACCCTAAGAGAGCACTTCAATCTCTGACTGCTGGCTTACTTGTGGTTCCTAGGATACTTAAAAGTAGCTAAAAGTAGACAGACATCCTCCCTTTTTTTTTAAGATTAAGCTTAAAACTTTCCTTTTTGATGAAGCTTATAGGTAAGGCTGGATCAGGTGACCCCGAACCATCCCTTAGTTATGCTGCAATAGGCCGAGGCTGCTCTAGGTTTGTTTTGATCATTGGGTTTTCTCTGTAATATACTTTACCTTTAGCAAGATAATGCACCATGAGGTGACTATTGTGATTTGGCACAATAAACTCAATTGAATACCCCATTTCTCATATGTGGTGGAGAAGATGTTATGGCATCGACATGTATAGCTTCTGGTGGAACTGGGCCATTAGTGTTTAGTGATGAGGTGACTGCTGATAGAAGCAGTAGAATGAATTTCGAAGGGCTACACTATCTTTTCAAATTGAGCCAAATGCTGGAAAACCAACTGGACATCATTTCACAGTGCAAATGGATAATGACCCAATCATACTGCAAAAGCTACCCAAGAGTTTGTCAAGGCACAAAAATTGGATATTTTTTAGTTGTCAAGTTATTCACCTGAACTCAACCCAACAGAGTATGCTTTTCAGTTAAAACAACAAAGACCCACAAACAAGCTCCAACTGAAGGCAGCTCCAGTAAAAGCCTGGCAGAGCATCTCAAGAGAGGAAAACAGCGTTTTGCGATATCCATGGGTTCTAAACTTCAGGCAGTCACTGACTGGAAAGGATTGTCATCCAAGTATTATAAACAGTCTTTATATTTAGATTTCTTGAATTTAAGCACAAAATCTGCACTTTAATCACATATTGACTGTTTTATTTAAAATCCACACTGGTGGTATACAGAGGCAAAACTACAAAAATTGTGTCTCTGTCCAACAAGTCATGGGCCTAACTAAGGAGACCAGGAAAGACAAAGTACTAAACAAGACAGAGGAATGTGAAGCAAAGAGATGAGATGTACCGAGCAGAGAATGAGCTTACAGTCACTAAGACATCCTGGAACACTTAATACCAGCCGCATTAGCCAGAAAGCCACCACTCTGGAGTGGCTGCCATGCTCACTTGGTTACACACACACACACAGTGTCATCCAGGGAAATGCAAACTTAGAAACTCAGGAGAAAAGTCAGGACATCAGCACACACACATCCCAAAAAAAAAAAAAACACCCAGAAAAGTGACAGTGATGTCAAAGATCTGTGCTTGCTTGTTGCACAAACATGCATTTTACATTTTAAGGTGTAAAAATGTGCAGAAGTCATTAAGTGCAAAACCTTGAAGTGCATGAAGTCTAATTAAGGTTGTGTGTGTGTCTGTGTATGCAACAGGGAGAAGACGTCAGGTTGACTGGAGTGTGTTGTAGTGATTTGTAACTCTTAAGTCACATCTGCTTCTTCGCCACTTTCAATTTACAGGCTCTTCTTAACAAGCTAACCCCGTGCTCCCATGACACCAAGACACACACCCCCCAAACACCTAGATACACACACACACACACACACAGTGTATACCCCAAGCCTTTGCGTGTTCCTTTTTCTAATCATCACCCCAGGATGCCAGCCCAAGCCCTCACATCTTCATGCTTTGTTTGTGACAGCCCTTTTTCCCAAGAGCAACAGGGTGGGGGATGGTGGATAGGCTCTCACTCCCATTTTGTCACTGACAGACATGCACACTATGTGGAGACGACAAAACTGAATGCTTGGCTGCCTCCCTTGCTTCCTCCACCCCTCCCTCTACCTATGTCGCTCTGCCTGCAGGGAATTAACAAACAAATAAACATTACTTCTGTGATTTCTGTGACATGCGTTTAGTGGAAAGTTTCCAGCTAATTAAAAAGAAGAAGGTTTGATGGATGTGCTGAAGAAATCTAGCAGATAATGAGCAGGATGGCAGTGACACTGGTGTTTTATGTGTCTTGGTAGAATGTTTTCACTTCCATTCATCTTCTTTGTTCTTTTCTTTTTAACTAATCAGATTTAAATTAACAGAAACTAACTTTTCCTAGGATGAATGAATTGTCCATGAAGCCAAACAGGGGAAAAACTCACACTTCATTCATGCGAATGTGTCCACAGCTAGATTGTGAAACCTGGGTTGACTTATCAAGTTTATAACCACATTCATGGTATCATAACAACTTTCTTTTACTGTGTATGGCTTTAAAAACACTGATAGATCAGCACTTTTAAAAAAGTAGTTCTTAAAGAGAGGTAGATGAGAGCCTGACCTACACAGGATAAACAAAATATTGCTCATTGATTTCCTTTTATTTTCATTGTTCTTTGAAAAGGTCCAGGTCCAGACTGACCACAGTGAAGTAGTGGCCAGTGTTAACCCTCTGGGGTCCAAGGGTATAATTGGCCCTTTTTTAGACTACTTTTGATTTTGCCTTTTATTTCACCTTAAAAAATGTTTACATTGTCTTGTTTGGTATCATTGCTTCAGCACAACCTCACATGCATGGCCATACTGATTTCTTTAATTTTGACATATTTCATTACACATTGGACTTTAAATCACAAAAAATAATTTTTACTGTGAAATTTCCAAACATGTTTAATGAACATATTTTATAACTTGTAAATTCAAAAACTTTTTTACAATTTTAGCAAACAAAGTTCTATACATCTACATTGCAGGAAGTGCCTGCAGCTAATTACAGAATAATCAGGTGTCACAATAAGATGCCACACAAATTATTTGTCACGCCAAAAAGTGTTACTGCCCACAATGAAACAGAGGGGTGCATCACAGGCCTGACAATGAGAAATTCATTGATGATTATTTTGATAAAAATTAAACAATAACAGGGTTGAATTTAGAGTAACAGGACTGGATAAAGTCACAGTGTTGAATAGCTACATTAAATTAGATTATAGATCATTACGTAAATGTGTCAAATAAATGATCAAGGCCACAGAAATATTATTATTATTATTTGACTTTTAATATTTACTGTCTTTACTACACTATATTCCGGCAGCCCCCCACAGGATACCCCAAGGGATGCGGTCAAATGCTTTCTCAAAGTCCACAAAACACATGTAGACTGGATGGACAAACACACGAATATCCTCAAGCGTATAAAGCGCTGGTCCAGTGTTCTGCCACCAGGACAAATGCTGCATTGTTCTCTTGAATCCGAGGTTTGATTAATGACCCTCCATTCCAGCACCCTGGCATAGACCTTCCTGGGGAGGCTGAGAAGTGTGAGCCTCCAAAAGTTGGAGCACACCCTTTGGTCCCCCTTCTTAAAGATGGGGACCACCACCCCAGTCTGCCAATCCAGTGACACTGCCCCAGATCTCCTGTGACGTTGCAGAGGTGTGTCAACCAAAATGGCCCTACAACATTCAGAAGGTGTCAGGCCCGATGTTGAGGGCCAGTCAGTCCCTGTACAAGTGCAGTGAGCGCTTGGTCTGCATTGCATAAGTCAGACTCGTTTCCTGTGTGTGTTGGACTCTGCTAGAGCTGTCCTTTGTCATGGATTCTGTTCAGAATTTTCATGGACAGAATTTCTAGGCGTAGCCCGGTGGTGGAAGGTTTCTGCCTTGGTGGCCTCAGAATCTCATCTGTGCTTTTTGTGGATGATGCGGTCCTGTTGGCTTTCATCAGGTGGTGGCCTCCAGCTCACATTGGAATGGTTCACAGCCAAGTGTGGAGTGGCTGGAATGAGAATTAGCACCTTTAAATCTGAGGCCATGGTCCTCAGCCAGAAAATGGTGAAGTGCCCACTCCAGCTCAGGGGCAGGTTGCTGCCTCAGTTGGAGGAGTTTAAGTATCTTGGGGTCTTGTACACGAGTAATGGGAGCAGGAGATTGACAGATGGATTGGAGCTGTATCTGCAGTGATGCAGAGGCTGCACCAATGAAGCTGTCAATTTACCAGTCACTCTACGTCTGCACCCTC
The DNA here is from genome assembly GCA_024447675.2 of Pterophyllum scalare. Taxonomy (NCBI): domain Eukaryota; kingdom Metazoa; phylum Chordata; class Actinopteri; order Cichliformes; family Cichlidae; genus Pterophyllum; species Pterophyllum scalare. Next base: position 5,579 of record JAMQGT020012730.1, on the reverse strand, counting down.
ATAGGTCATGTGCTTTGGGTGGTGACTGGAAGAACAAGATTTGCAGATAAAAGCACCAGCAATGAGCTTCCTCCAATGGGTGGCAACTGATTTATAATGTGTCATTCCCAGTCGCTTCTACTTTGTTATAAAACAACTAACAATTGACTGTGGAATATTTAGTAGTGAGGAAATGTATATGAATATTACTACTGTAAAATTAATACTCTGTAATATACAAATTTCTGGGATGACCTGAAATATCTAAGTGTGACAAATATGCAAACAAAGGTCTGTTCAGCTCTTTGTACTTCCAAATCTAATCCAGCAGTCAAAATGCTGCTGCGTAAAACTTTACTTTGTTTTATATTTTAATTTTCATAATTTACTGAATTCATTTGGTAGTTGTTTAAAATTTATCGTCTATTTAAATGATTTGCTTAATATATTAACTTTAGTTCTAACTGAAATCCACTTTAATACTGATCTATGTCTTTCAACTTGAAGCTGAAAGATTTCATATATATGACTTCAGAAGTCTGAAAATAAAGATATCAAAGCTGGAAAACTGGAACTATACGTATATAACTGAACTATACTTTACTTAACAAGAAAAGATGAATTAACTGAAATATATATATATTTTTTATGTTTTCCAATGTTTCAGTGTTTGGCCCGGGCCTTCCTGTGTGTTTTGCATGTTCTACCCGTGTCTGTGTGGGTTTCCTCCCACAGTCCAAAGACATGCAGTTACTGGAGTTAGGTTAACTGGTCACTTTAAATTGCCTATAGATGTGAATGTGAGTGTGAATGGTTGTCTGTCTCTCTGTGTTGGCCCTGCAACAGGCTGGATGGATGGATGGATGGTTTCCAATGCATATTGCAAATTTTTTATTTGAATGAATGAAGAACACCGCATCTGAACTGCATCCAGCAAGAAGGCGTGTGGGGCCAAAAGCTTTGTAAAAATGTGAAATTTATAGTTAAAAATAAAAGAATGAAACATTTAGTTTGGCAGTGGATATGTCAAAAATAAATAGCAAAATTTTCCATCAGAAATAGAAAATGCCACAATTCTATTGCAAATATAATTGTATCAAACAGGGATAGTAGATTTAGGAAATCTTGGTATGAAGGAAAAAGAAAAACTTTGTTTTAAAATTTCAGTCATTAAAGTTGTTTATGCATAAACATTTTGGTGTGTTTGGAGCACATTTGCAAAGCCTTCCTGGTGATCCAGAACACTCAGAGTAATGGTGTAAGAACAGTGGACCTAACAGTGGAGAGAGCGAGAGAGACCGAGAGAGAGAGAGAGAGAGAGAGAAGAGAGAAACTACTCCAAAACATCCTTGTTGTCATGTTTGAAGCTGCCCTAGGCAACACAAGCTGCCGCTATGCGCATTTCATTACCAAGAGCAAACCCATTTTGAAATCCTGTTAGGACTATCAGTGGGATGCAGAGGGTTTGTTAACAGGAGAGGGGGATTTCATATGAGTGCATTACTTAGTGTGAGGAGTGTGAGTGTGCATGTGTGTGCACACATATTCCACTGAGACTGTAGGTGACCTACAGAGCATATATACGGTCTATATGAATATGATATAAAATACTTTACCAGGCCCATATTTGGGAGTGAATTACAATTCTCAAGCCTGGATGAAACAAAGGCATGACTTTTTCCATGTCAGGATTAAACAGGAAAGTTTTTATTTTTGTACTAGTTTTAAATAACAAAACCCTATTTTGACAGATGAGATCTGTCTGTCAAAACAGAATAAAAAAATATGCCCACATTCTTCAGGTAAGCCTTAACACACGGAGAGAGGGGACCCATGTTATCATGTAGTCATCAAAAACTGTGGCCACTGAGGCCTGGATCCTACCTATAAAACCTTCAATTAAAATCATGCAGAAATGAGTCCAAAATGGCCAGATCATTATCAGGAAATATACATAACATTTTATTTATATAATGGTTTGTAATAAAACTAGACCGTAAAAGGAAAATGTCTTATTTCCACAAAGAGCTAATGGCACACAGCAACATCTCTCTATGGTGCAATATGCCAGCACTGTAGCAATCACCTGAGAATAACAACTAAATCATATCAGCAGGAGGCTTACAGGTGCTTTAGTAACAAATCCACTACAAATAAATAGAATCCCACAGGGCTACTTATTACATGCACTAACCACCTCCCCATAGGAATAGTTGGTAGCACTGCAACCAAATAATACTATATAATCAAGGCCTTACATTGTGAGCATCTACATCTATAAGGCCTGACTCCTGCAAAATATTAGCCTAGACCCAGGGATTGCACCTTGCCCAACTGTAATATTTTGCCATGCCCAGTTGACATAAATTAACGAAAATAAAAAACACAATTATAAAACAAAGACCCATCTAAAACCAATACCACGGACAAATTGAAAAACATACATGAAGCATGGTTAGTATCATATTAACAATTACTGAAAGAAAAACTAAATACAATAAGTATCACATAAATGCATTCCCATATATTCTCAGTAAGATGTATGACCTAAAACATTTACTTTGTACCACTAATTTCTACTGAATGGCAGTGTGGTCCCAGCATGCCTGAATGGCAACCAAATCTCCTCTAACTCTTCTCTATTTTAACACTCCTGAGATAAATGCACAGTGTCGAGGCTATACTCACATATTCTCAAATGATACATTTTCTGTTCTTCAACTCTTGTATCCTGAAAGACAGACTGAAGGGAGACTACAAAGCAGAAGTAGTAGTGTGTGCTGTGCTGTCAAGTCAAGCTGTCACTGTTACACACTTCCTGTTTTTATTTTGCCAGCCCCTTTTTCCATCGTGTCATTTAGTTTAACTTCCCTTACCTCATTAGTAGTAGTAGTAAAATGTTGGTAACACTTCATGATATGGCCCGATGACTAAGGCTATAAGTACCCTGTAATTACATGCGCTGTAAGAACGGGTATTTTGCAAGGATGTACCCTGTAAGTAAACAGAATGTGGCAAGACTGATGTCTGAATGTGGCGAGACCGATGTCACTTAAAGAGCCGGCCACTCAGTGGTGGGAGTGACGGTATATAAACGGCACCTCTACCTGTCTCCCCTTCATGCTCAGCTGATTGTCGCTTCCGGTCTCAGTCTCAGCAGTGTAGCAGAGCTGTTTGCTCTTGGCACCCGTATAGGCTGCGTTAAGCAGATGTCCTGCTGCGGTAAACGTCAGCTAGCGGTTTGCATCGCATTCCTTTCGGCGGATGCATGAGCCTGTTTGGAATTAGCGTTCTCCAGCTGCCTTACCTCTGGCGACAACGTTGTTAGCTCCCAGCTGACCGGAGCTGCTGCTGTCCTGTTCGTGGTCCTGTCGTGGCCGGCCCGGTGTTGTTCTGTCTGTTTTGGACCCGGCCCTGTCCGTGTCCTGTCCTGTACGGCCCAGTGTTATCCTGCTCTCGCCGTTGTTCCATCAGAGAGACTTTGGCTTTGTGCTGCTGCATCTCATCATCGCCGCACTCTGGTTCGGGGTCCCGCTGCCGTTGGTCTGTGGCCGTAGCTCGTTCGCTGACAGACGGCAGCGGTATCAGCTGCAGAGCTCGGCTTTAGGCCCGCAGCATACGCCGTCTTTCTGTGGCCTAGTTTTAACGTGGGTTTATACCCAGTGTTTTAATAAGTGTGTGTGTGTGAGGCATTTACTGCCCCTAGTCCCTGTGAAATTGTTTTCTTTAATTGCTTATGTTTTGATTTTGTTTCAGTTGCTGGAGGCCGTGGTGGTGGCAGTACTGGTGGCTTGGGTGGAGGTTCCCCTTATCCTTTGTCTCGTGTTTGCTGTGATGTTTTGGGATTGGAGTCTTCATTCACCGGTGTGGTCCGCACGTGTCTGGGTGATTTAGTTTGTTTTATTGTTTTGGGATTCCATCCCCCCTTGCACTGGTCTCTGTCCCCATAGGGCCCCAGCTATTGGCAATAATTTTGTTGTTTTTTTGTTTCATGAATTTTTTGTATTTTAATAATTTCTCTTAAAATAAAGTTCTGGTGTTTTTAATATTGAACCTCGTCTCTCGCCTTCTTAGTGGGCGAACTTGTGTGCCTTAGTTAACTGGTGAAATTCCCTGGGTGAAATTCCCAGGGTGGCGTTGTCAGGCAATCATTATTCAAATTCTGGTTTTCTTATTTACTTACCTTCACATCTTAACCATTATATCATTCATTGCACTTGCCGCCACCCCGCCACATCTTGGCGTTGGTCGGCAGGATCCACTTCTAAAAGGCAGAGACGTGTGTTCGTTTTTTTTGTGTGTGTGTGTGTATTAATGTGGTTTTGGCTTTTTTTTAGATTTTGGCGAACTGAGACAGGACAGCAGTGGTTCCCTCTCCTCCCTGTGAGCTTCGTGTAAATTTGGCAAGGCGCTTTCTCCAGGTTTGACTTTTGGGGTGCTCTTATCTTGTATCAATCATTTGCTGTGCTCTTTTTGTAGTTATGGAGGCAGAAATACAGGAACTTAAGGAGTTAATTGTACAGCTTAAAGCTGACAATGAACGATTGAGACAGGAACGAGCTGGCCCTAGTGTTTTGCCATCTACCTCTTCCGCACCAGGTATTGTCCCTTCCACTCTTAGCGCCCCTGTAGCAGAAAGGTTAGTCTTTGTGCCTAGAGATAGAAAGTGTCCCAGTTTTAGGGGACGAACAGGCATAGGGTTGAGTGAGTGGTTAGAGGAGGTGCAGGGATGTATGAGGGCCCGTCGTTTAGCTCAAGTTGATCAAGCCTTCTTCCTTGTCGACCATTTAGAGGGTGAAGCCAGGGATGAGATTAAATATCGTTCTAGCACAGAGAGAGAGGATCCAGACCGCATAATTGCTATTTTGCAGGACTTGTACGGGTGTTCAGACTCCTATGTTGCATTGCAGGAGGCTTTCTTTTCCAGGCAGCAGCAGGAGGGAGAGACTCTTCAGGAGTTCTCCCTGGCCCTGCTGGGCCTCATGGAGAAGGTGAAGCAGCGTGCGCCTGCTGGCATGCAGAATTTTGAGGTTCTTTTGAGGGACCAGTTTGTGGAGCATGTGTCAGATGGCTCTCTGCGCCATGAGTTAAAGCAATTGGTGCGTAGGCAGCCTAATTACACCCTGCTTGATGTTAGGGCTGAGGCTATCCAATGGGAGCGGGAAGGATTATCTGGAGGCGCGAGGGGCCGCAGTCATTCAGTTCCCTCGGTGTTTGGTGTCCAGTATGGTGTCCAGGGCAGCTCTTCAAATGCTGTTCTTTCCCCGTTAGACATGCATGAGATGAGGGAAATGTTAAAACGGCAGCAGGAGCAGCTTAATCAGCTCACTGAAAGTTTGGCTCGGCTGCAGAGCTCTCATCGTCGTTCCTCACGTACTGGCCCTGTAATATGCCGGCGCTGTAATCAGCCTGGTCATTTTGCACGAGAGTGTGATGGCGAGCGCATGTCTCTTCATGCACAACCCTCCTTCAATCCGGGTCAACGATCCCATTCAGCTGCGGTGTCGGAAAACTAGTGCCCACCAAACTGCAGAGCCACGGTTTGGGTGGGGCAGCTACTGGCTCATAGGCTGTTTTAGAGGCTTCTAAGCTGATTTCAT